>JAOVVI020004810.1:0-14351 GCA_028571085.2 Nepenthes alata
TCAGCGAGCGGAGCCGGATCGGGTCAGCCCAGAAGAATCCGAATCTGTTCGAAGTCGGATCCAGGTACGCATCAATTGTATTAGATGATTTTGGTTGATTTCAGACTACTTTTGTTGACTTTTTAGTTTTGAGTATAAGGTGTGCATTCTATTTTTAAAACTCAAATAACCCATGGTTAAAAAATTTAATGTTGTGGAAATCTCTATAGATGGATGACAAATCTGTTTGAGTAGCACCTGTTGGTGCAATTGTATTAGTTATTGTTGCTTGTATTGCAATTATTGAGCAGAAAAATAAAAGAAAAAAAAAAGCAAAGATGCTTACTAAGACAGTCATATATATGAATATTATGAGAGACCTTATCATATAAACAATATATTATTTTGAAGTGGCAATCATTGTGTCGGACAACTTGGAATGAAGCCAGCTTCTTTTACGAACTTTGTGATCTTTTCATTAGGCGTGATCTTTTATGCCCAACTCCAAATATGTCAATTAGGGAACAAGTACTGATATTTTTTTATGATCATAGGATAAAATGCCAGGTTTTGTTTCATCAGTAGACATTTTTATAGATCAATTGAAACAACACAGTATTTTAGACTTGAACTAAAAGCAATAATGAAATTGTACAGCTGCCTCTTTAGAGAACCAGAAAATTCCATTCATTTAGATATCATAAATAACAAAAGGTCCTACCCTCATTTCAAGGTATGGAATACTTTTTCTTCACAACATGAGTTTTATATCTCCACCATGTTTTTGGCTTTATTAACTATTAAATTAGGATTGTGTGGGTGCAATTGATGGAACTCATGTCGTGCAAATGTTCCTCTTGAAATTCAAGGAAATTTTCATGGTCAAACAATGGGACAACACAAAATGTATTAGCAGCCATCAATTTTGATTTGAAATTTACTTATATTCTAGCTAGTTGGAAAGGATATGCACATGATTCTTGTCCCTTAAATGATGCATTATCAAAACACGGAAGAGTGAGAATCCCAGCAGGTATTGCGTACAAGAATCAATATATTTAGTGATGTATCTAGGACTTTTAATATATTTTATAGAAAATGTATATAAAAATATTATCTGGGTGACGCTGGCTATGGCAATAGAAATGGAATTTTATATCTCCATATTATGGTGTCTGATAACACTTGAACAAATTTACTAACGGTGCACCTAAAAATGAAATAAAGTTGTTTAATCTCCAACACTCTTCTTTGCAGGCAACTATTCAGTGGGATTTTGGCATTTTGAAAAGGAAAAATTTTCTTTCCATTGATAATTAACCGCATTGATCATATGAAACACAAGTGATATAGTGCTAAAAAGTCTCATTCTTCACAATCATGTAATAGGAATAGAACCGGATGACTTTCTCAAAGAAGAAATATATCTTGCAAGTCAAGCAACAAAGCAAAGATCCAACCTAAGTCAAAGAGATCAAAGAGAAGAGAATATGGAGTGGACTATAAAACGAGATAGGATAATAGCTTCTTCTATGTGGATTGATTATAACAATAGCAACATATGATGAAATTTGGTGCATGTATGGAAACATGAGGATTAAATTCGATATTGTTCTAGTATTGTATTACTTAGTATATTGGAAACAAAGATTAGAATAGAAGGTCAGATTCTTCCCTGCTTTATTCTCCATTAAAAATTCTCAAACATTTCTCACAAAATCCTTTTTTACTTACAATAAAGGATTACTTATTTTGATTTCAATATAAATTATTTACTTACCAAAAAATACATATGATGCATTGAGTTGCTTTTTGATGTGGTCATTTTGATGTGTGACAAACTATTGTTGTTGTGCAGTGTAGTGTAGAAATGGTTTGCTATGCGAAGCTAGTCTCTTATCGTGTGGTTACAAAAGCATATACTTCATATTTTCTAAAGCCATGTAGTGTTATTTTTATTGTACTTATTATCTAAACTAGTATAATTAACTGTTTGTAGAAATGATGAAAACTAATGGCGTAAAAGGTACAGGAAGCAATTTAGGCAGTCAAAACCAATGTCTCACATGCTATTTCATATATCGGCTGAAGAAGCAATCAAATGAAACAAACCATCTTCAACTTTTAGGACAGAATCTTTTGTATGAGTAACCAAAGATATCAACCAAAAATTTGAAGTTGAATGTCTTCTTGACCATACTAGGAACCGTCTCAAAACTGTAAAGAAGGAATGGACAATCACAACGACAATTCAAGATAAAAGTGAATTTCGGTGGAATGACAACTACTTCAAAGGAAGTTTATAGTGAAGAAATCATGGTTTGACTCTGCATAAAAGTAAAATATTTAGTTCTTTTGTACTTATTTGAAAATATAACCACACTAAATGTATCGCTCATATATTTTTGTTGATTAGGCACGTCCTACCCAAGAAAAATATCTCAATAAGAATTTTGAGATGTATGAAGAGATGGCACATGTAGTTGGAAAAGATGTTGCAACAAGAACTTTTGCCGCGTCTTTTTATAACAAAGACTTGGATGAGAATATTTAAGTAAATTCAACTCCAACAGAAGATGAAGTTGTATGGGAAGGAGTGATGAAGAGGATAGAAACATCTCCATCAAGCATTTCTACATTGCAAAAAAGGTCGCATAGGAAGAGGATGCGTAGTGTTGAAGATAACATTTTTCGAAAGTTAGTTGTTGAAGTTGTAGAGGCAGCATTCGCGATTAAAAATAATTCCTAGTTGTTGCTAACCTTTATAAAGAAGTAATGAAAACTCAAGGTTTTAATAAAATAACCCTTGCTACTGCATTTGGCTACTTGATTCAAAATAAAATGCTTGCAAAAGCATGGCCAAAAATCAAAAATTTCAAGAGGCTATGGGTTCAAAATTCCATCAACCATCATGATGGTCCTACAATCTGAAAAAGTCATGGTTACAAGATATTTTGATTTTGTATATGAACTTTACTGGAACTAAAATTGTTGATTTTGTAATACTCCTACTTTTGATTTGACTATTGGTTGGACAAGTAGTATTGGACAGTGTGTATTTCACTATTTGTTGATTTTGCATTTCTAATGTTGTCTCATGTTATATGATTGAATATAGGCAGATATAGAGCCAATAATATATATCATTTGTTTTTTTTGAAAAATTTGACAAAAAATAAATTTTTTCCAATATGCACCAATCGTCAAAAAATATTTTCCAAGTATTTTCTAGTGTTTCCAAACATCATAAAATACTTATTTTCTACTGAAATTATTTTCCAAATGAGAATATTTTCCGTGAAACAAACAGAGCCTAAGAGACTGAGCAGCATGGAGATTTTGAAGAGGTGATGCTACTCTTTTTAGGTCCAAATTTAACCAGAGAGCTCATGAAGTTGCTTATACAACAGGAAGCCATCTCTTTGACAATATGAACTTATGCTATCATGAACTTCGAATGGCGATGAGAACATAGACCCGCGGAAGAGTAAAAGTGATAACATGCCCTCATACCAAAACTAATGGCCGCTATGTTCCTTTAAATTCATGTATCACTATTGTTGCACACATACAATGTAAGAACCAAATAGAGTAAAGGTAAAATATTCAAAAACACCGACAATGGTAGAACAAGCTGGAGACAGATAAAGTTAACAATATAAGAAATCTAATAGAAATTTCGTAAACAAATTGTAAAGAGACAGAGAGAGGGAGAGATAACCCACATTGTGACGAGTACCGGTGTACTTTCTACCAGGATTGCCAAGGCCGACGACCAGCCAAGGTTTAGGTTTTGTGGGTGTGGCATCGGTTGATGGCGTCGAGTCAGCGTCAGCAACAAGAGCTGGGCTCGCTGAAGAGGTTGAGCAGTTGGCCATCCTCCTCGACGAATACGAAGAAATTTTCGGGGTTTTGCAGATGCTCCTGCAAGGAAACCAAAAGCGGCAGGTCCTCCGACAATTCATGGTCGACATCGACCATGAAATCGCGCACCGACTCATCTCGCTCCAATACTCTCTACGCTTTCCGGATTCATATATAACCAACAGCTCTCTCTCTCTCTCTCTCTCTCTCTCCCTCCCCCCCTCCTCACGGCTTTTTTTTAAAATAATATTAATTTAAAAGTTATTTTTTAAAATAATGTACGCTATAAATTAATAATGAGTTCTTTTATCTATAAATAAAATTAAAAAAATTTATATATTAAGTTATTGATCTCTATTAATAAGTTATTATTGTTACCAAACATTTAAATTTTCTGATACTTTTTTAATTGTTTTTATTCTCCAAATAAATGTTTCAACTTTATTTTTTTAATAATAATATTTTATAATTATGATTGTATTACCAATTAATATTTTTAACTTTTAAGTTTTATAATAATTTTAAATACTTTTTTATTGTCAATAAATATATTTAACTTTTTAGTAGTTTATTGATTCTCTTTTATGTTGATGAGTTCGATCTGCCCGACCCTAGAAAATGGCCCACAAATAAAATGGGCAAATTCAAAATCTGAAAAACATCTCAACCAATCCAATCAGCCCAAATGAGTCAATTGACCAAAATTATCTTGTCTGCCCAACCAAGATGGTCCATGGTCCTCTTCCCATACACTGAAAAAACTTATTATAATTAGTTAGAACGACCTGACAAATATTCCAAGAATATTCGCCAATGTTCACATGATCGTTCCCAAACTGGCAACGATAACCTAGCTGATTTCCTTTAAAAAGTAACTGTCATACTAGGCACCTCTCATAATTATGTCAAAGAAGGAAGGAAACTGTCTGCCAAATAAGATTTATTTATCTAACCGAACAACTTAGCGAGCAGTTGTTACCGATCAATGAAGGTTGAACTACCCTCACCCCTTCACTACAATAAAGAAGGGAGGACTCTGAATTCAGATAAGAGAGCTCTAAGTATGCGGACAGAAAATGGAGAAAAGAAAAAAATAGGAAAGAGAGACCCAGCCTCTGACAATGATGAGCATATAGGAGTTCTTCTCCTTTATCTATTAAAGCCATTTGCGAATGAGTGTAACCTTGATCCGCTACTAGCCACTCTCCTACGAGTGCAGTCCATCGTTCTAGGGGGCCATCCCTCCATCGAGGTGCCATGCCCTCTCCTCCATATAGGGACTATACTTTCCATCCAGGAGGCTTACTCTCCTCCCAAGTGTCTTGCTCTCCATCCTTGGGGGTAAACCCTCTATCTCTAAGCCGCCTCTTGACCAAGTACATCTCTAAGTCGTCCTCAACGGAGCACATCTATAAGATGCCCCTCGACAGGGAGCATCTGTAAGACACTACTTAGTTGGGCACACCTCATTGCTGCCCCACAATTGGGTGCATCTAAATGCTTAATCTCCCATCACATGTACCCATGCATGTTACATAATTGCATCTTTCTATTCGATTAAAAAAAAATTTTGACTTAAATGTCAGAGGATAAATCAGATAGCGAGTTTTACCAATCCTCTGACCTTTTAATTTTAGTTGTATTGTACAGATTCTAGGTCAGAAGGTATAGAAATCGGATCGGATCCAATTCGACCCAACCTGTCAAATGATCCAGATCTAGAGACGCATTATTAGCGTCATCTATGAGAATGACTAAAAAGTCTACCACCACAACTTCAAAATCAAGCATGTCCACATCCTGGGCTCTAGCTAACGCACCAGCCAAAGACGTCGTCCCATAGCAACAGCCACTTAGGTAGCCATGCAGACGGATGATTGGCCCCAAGCGTATAAGCGCTCGCCACTTAGCTTGGTGCCCCAATCCTATCAACCTCTAGTCCATCTGCACCCGTCTGAAGATGCAATACTGGGGACTCCATCCTCTAACTCCCGATCCGTCCACACCCATCCTAAGGTGCAATGCTTAGGGCTCCACCCTTCAATTTCAAGGCAATCGAAGGAAATCGGAATCCTCAGAAGATCCAGTGGCTTGACGACCTTGGGGCCTAGGCAGCCCCAAGCAACAAGGCCTGAACCTGACTCGAGTGACAAACCAAACTCGACGACGATAGCATCCCTGCTTAGCCGGCTAAGTGGATCATCCCGATGCCACGATCTCCTCCCTGACAAGAGAAAGCGCCACCAAGGCAACAATGGCACCAACTAACAGACAAAGCGGGCATTAGACAAAGGAACCCAGTGCACAAGGAAAACACAATATCGATGATTAATATAGTTTGATTAAAAGTCATAGCGTACATCAACGGCGTCTAGTGGCCTCAAAACAAAACAATAATACAAAGGAGTTATGTACTCCTACGAGCTAGCTGGAGCGGCCACCCCATGTTTGCAAACCCAATGAAGAATGCGGTCCTTCTGTTGGGAAGCTAATGAGGTTTTTCTGGCATCTGGTGTTAATGTTTCCCGGATCAAGATAACCAATGGGGAAATCTGGAGCTGCCAGAGAGACTATTACTCTATAGAAATGGATGCCATCCTAAAATTGCCCTCCAGTAGTGAAGCCACCTTGTTCGGACGAAACGTGGACATCGGCTCCCTCTCTGCTCAGTACTCATGCTCATCAAATCAATGAGCCACTGTTGACTATCTCGGAGCTCATCCTCGAGTGAGGAAATCTTAGCCAAAGCTTGGGCATGGGCGTCAGAGAGCTTTTGCATTCTCGTCTTAGACTCGGACAAAGCTTGGAAAAGGTAGTTAGCCTGCTCTTGACTCTGAAGCGCCTCACCGACGGTAACATTGACTCTCCACTCCATCTCCTCTCTGTCAATGTGCTCCCATAGGAGGCGGGAAACCTCGTGCTTTAGGAAATGTACGTCCTCTTCTAACTTGCAAATCACTCTCTGTAACAACCAACAAAAGGAAATAGAACAGTCAGGCAAAAGAGCCGCCGAAAAGCATGACCACGAAGGGTAAGAGTTTGCAAAATCCTACCTCGCAGCTTAAGAGGCGAGGAGATTTGATAGAATCGAGGCCAGAAGCCCCCCTCAGAACCTTCCGATGCTCTAGAGTGGGAGCACCCAGCTGGTGCTCTCCGTCGCCCGCAATGGTGCTCTCCAAGATGACTACTCCCATCTTTTCCATCGTTAGTTTGTCGCCGCTATTTTCCTTGGGGAAGGCATAGAGGCAGGAGAGGACGGTTCTTCCAACGAAGAAGCAACTAGAATGGAAACACCGACAACATCATGGTGAGCCATTCGAGAAAGCACTAGAAGAACGGTAGAGTGAAGCACACAAAGTGTTTGCACAAAATACCGCACTTAAATAGACGAAGCCATTGCCTAGAACGACATCATAGTAAAGTTGAAGGGTCGCGTTGCTATAATGACAAATGACGCGTGTTTGCATCCTAGCACTCCCCAGCAAATCTGTCGACAAGCAACAACCCATCAGGACCATGCTAAGGGTCAAAAATTTTGAACCACTTGGCATGGGGAACTAGTGATGGGTTTAGTTTGCCTATCTTAGGAAGAGGGTCTCCAATTAGAAGGAACGGGCTCAAGATTCAAATAACGTTCCAACTGACCCAATCAGCCCAGATGACCCAATCAACCAAAATGACTTTGTCGGTCCAATCTAGAAGGCCCACTACCCACTTTTTACACACTGAAGAAACTTACTATAATTGATTAGAACATCCTAATAAATATTCTAAAAATATTTTCCCACATTCATACGATCGCTCCAATAATAGTAACAGTACCCTGACGAATCTCCTTTAAAAGTTAACTGCCATACCAAGTGCCTCTCATAATTGTGTCAAAGAAAGAAGAAAACTATTAGCCAAACAAGATTTTCTTATCCATTCAGATAATTCAGTGGGCGGTTGTCACTAACCAGGGAAGGTCAAACTGCTCATCAATACTATAATTACCCATTCTCTATAGTAAAGAAGGGAGGACTCCCTATAAGGTCAGAGTTTCTACAATTATGTTAACTATAATTAATTAAATTAATATAATTAAAATTGAAGTCAAATGATATGAAAAATTAAGTCAAAGAATCAAAAATTGAATTGAATTGAATTTGAACCTAATGCATGCCTGAATTTGGGCTTGAGTCTAAATTAGACTTGACGCATGCCTGATAGGGCTATTGAGCCCCGAAAACAGTGGCATTGCCCCTAAAGTATGCTTGAGGTATGCTTGAAACTGAAGTCCAAAAGAAGTTGCGCCCGAATAATGTTTGAAGGGCACTTGAGTGCCGAAGGCCGCACATCGACACTCGATGAACGCTTAACCCATGCTTGAGTGCTGGGTTTAGATATAAATAGCGTCGAGCGTTCAACGATTGCCATTTTTTAGCAGTGCAAGAGAGAGAATGAGGATAAAATCAAGGAGAAGAGAGGAAGAGAGAGAAGGTTTTCGGTAACTCAAGCATGGTGATCGGAGTAATGATTTGGGTAAATCAGGTCGAGATAAGTGTACTCTAAGCTCCTTTCATTTGTTGTTATTTATTTCCATTCCTTTTGACTATTATTGTTCTAATATTTATTCAAGCTAAGATTTTCAAGTAAAAATATGAAAAATATGCACATTTGTTGGTTCTCTATGATTTTATAATGAAATTTCTTAAAAGCTCATGTTTAATTACCTGCATCATAAATTTGTATATTACTTAGAAACTCTCTTCATGTTTAGAAGTATAAAAACAATCCCTACCTATTTGTACTTCATAGTTGTTAATTTTAAGGTATATTTGTATATATCTAAAAAATACTACATATTTGATTATATGGAGCATGCTTATTGAAATTGTATTGAACTTCCTAATTTTTTTTCTACATGTTTTATTGTTAAATTCCATGTTTATGAAATTGCTATGAATAAGATGTATATGATATTATGAAAAAGGAAAGGGAAATGTATATGACATTATGAAGAAAAAAAGAAAACTCTATAATTATGTTAAGGATGTATAAATTATTTTCCAAAAGGGTAAGAACCAATAACTAAGAAACAAAGTAAAGAAAGTAAAAAAATTGGACCAAGGGTTATGATTCAGCGGGTAACATAGTATGACATGCCTTATTATACTATAGTAAAAGATTGTCGTCTGATAAGAACCTACATAACCATGGGTTAAGAAATGGCACATAGCCTTGTCTATTGGGTAATACATAGACGATCCACCTCTGAGTTTTAAATAGAAGCTTATGATTTTTGATTGTGTAAATAATTAAATACAATTCAAACTTTGATCGACCACTACTTTAACTAGTAAGGCCTACTGCATTGGTTCTTAAAGAAAATGAGTTTTAAACATGTTTGATGACTAAGGTTAAGAAAGAGCAAGATAAAAAAATCTGAAAAGGCTTTGTATAAGTATTCTGTTCATGTCTTATGTTATAATATTCTATTATGATCTCTATTCCTACTATTATATTTTAAGTACAAGATTACATGTTCTTTGTTATTTATTATGCATTATTGAGTATTTGGTTTACCTTCTTACTATTTTACTAATCCTTCAAATAATTCGCACGAGTTTCTACCAGATGAATAAGAATGAAAATCGACGTATTAATAGTTGTTTCCTTAGATATTTTGTGTAATAATCTCCTAAATTGAACAACATATGATGTATATTGATATTATCTTTTGGTTAGATTGGCGCAATGAAATATTTACGGAGTTACCCTAGGAATTTTTGGCTATGTATATTATTATGTGAATGTAGGGAATGATATATTTTTGTTGATATATAAATGATTTGGATACTTATTGCTTTCATAAATTATGATATGATTTATAGACATCTTCCCTTATAAAAGTCCGATGTCATATACATTAGGTCGGTATGAGAGCCACCGATGATGTGACACATATTTGGATCCTATGATGATATGTATGTATATATAGTTTACGTTTTAATGATTAACAAATATAATTAATGATAATTAGCTATGATTAAGAATAATGATGGATTTGAGACATGATCTGTCATACTCTGAATCCAGAGAAGAGAGATCTAAGCGTGTGGACAAAAGACGGATGAGAGAAAAAGATGAGAAAGAGAGACCCAACCTTTGGCAACAAGAAGTATGAAAGAGTTCTTTTCCTTTATCTCTCAAAGCCATTTGCTTATGAGTACAAATTGATCCGTTGCTAGCCACTATCCTACGAGTATTGGCTTTCCCTTCAAGAGGCCATTCCTCCATCCAAGCACCATACCCTCTCCAAGAGGTCCTCCATACAGTCACTATACTCTCCCTCTGGGGGGCTCACTCTCCTCCTAGGAGTCCTATTTTCCATTCTAGGGGCTAAACCCTTCATCTTTAAGCCGCCTCCTAGCTAGATGCATCTTTAAACCGCCCCTTGATTGAGCACAACTCTAAGATGCCCTCTCACAGGGAGCACCTTTAAGATTCCTCTCAACTGGGCATATCTCAAAACAGCTCCACTACTGGATACACCCAAACATTCAATCTCTCATTATATGCATTCATGTATTTTACATCCTCGCATATTTTGATTAAATGAGAAAGATTTTTAATTTGAGCGTCGAAAGATAAATCGGAAAGTGAGTCTCGTCAATTTTTTGACATCTTATTTTTAATTGTATTGCGTAAGTTTCAGGGTCAGAAGATACAGGAATCGGACCACTTTAGTTTGACCCAATGTAAAAGATTGAATAGCTCCCTAATCCGTCAAATGACCCGAATCTAGGGACACATCGCAAGTGATTTCCAATTGAATTGTCAATCATTCCGTCATTTACTATTAATCTATAAACATAATTCAATTTTAATTATCTGTTATTCATCCACAAAATTCTCTGTTATTATTATCTGCTACCATCCACCATTTCACTTGTAAATTTAAAATTTTTAATTTTTTACTATTTATCTAAATTATTATAATACAATTTAAGCATCATACTACTAATCTCCCAAAGCTTCCCAAATCTTCTACAAGTTATCAATTCTATTAATCGAAAAAATTGGCAAAATAGATTTAGGAATAAACTTAATATTAAAAAAGTCATATATATTTTTATACGTGAATATATAATGAATGAAATAAGTTAACGATAATGCCATAATTAAAATTTAAAAATGTTGATAATATTAATATTCAAATGAACATGCAAAAACTGCATAATCATGATTAAATATACTAAAATTGTGTAAATACTAATATCATATAAAAATTATACCAACATGTAAAAAATTAATAATAGGTGATAATCTCACAAATAAATAGTAAATATCAAAGTTTTGATCTGATGCATCATGAATCCAACTTTCGAACAGATTCGGGTCAAATGGATCGTCTGAGTCCGTCTTCGTCTACTAAATTTGGATCCTACACACCACAACTAAAAACAATAGGTCAGATGTCGGTGAGATGTTGTCATACCGAAAATACTCCGACTCTCAAGTCAATAAATAGTCTTCGAGTTTGGAAGGTAAAAGTAACAAAAGCGATGAAAAAACAAAGAGTGTTGAGATGGGTTTGTACTCTCGTCGAGAGAGGCTTTGAGGCCTGTGAGAAGCTTAAACTCTAAGTACTATATTCGTTAGGAATATAGTAGAGAGAGTGAGGATTACGCTCTTAAAAGTGTGGAAGATTTGCAGAATATGGCTTCTCGTGGGTAAGTGGGAATAACTGAGGGCGTAAGATCATTGGGGTATGCAAGTGTTTGTGAGCAAATTCAAGCGTGTCTGAAAGCATCCCCTGGAATGAAGATTTTGTGGGCTTTTATAGGCATTACCCTGGGTAGCCTTCCTTGTACAGAAGGGTTTGATTCCCGTGCTCTATTAGGATTTGTTCCACTTTTGGCAGAGAAGCTGTGGTAGTAACAGTCGCTACCTTGATTACCACCCTTCTGCGTTCTTGTAACCGTTAGAGTTAGCAGCAAACAAGGAGAGGATTATGATGCCTTCCTTTAGAGATGCGTGTTGGATTTGTTGGTGACCATTACTGAATGGATTCCCTTCTGTGGGGAGCGTGCAATCAGGGGAGAAGACTGTTGCTGGTTGTGGACAGATGCATGGGCCAAGTTGGGCTTGGGCCGCGTTAAGCTTGATCTTCAAGTGATCAAGTTTTCGGAAAACAAAAGTGTTGACCATCTAGGAAGTTGGACGTCCTAATTTCTCCATCTTCTTTGGCTTCCAACCGATCAATGTGGGTTGTTGACCGTCCTAGAGTAAATGGGCTATAGAAAATCTGGGGCCTAGGACTTTGGCCTTCAACATGTTCAAGATGGGACGCGAGTGGATGGACAATCTTCTCGAGGCAGCCGTTGATCATGAAGTCAATCTCCGAAGAGCTGGCCAGTTGGATCGTTGACCGTCTAGGATGAAATCCGGAGAACTTGCGAAGGAAAAGTTGACCGAATTATTGACCGTCTAGGATGAAATTCGGAGAACTTGTGAAGGAAAAGTTGACAGAATCATTGACCGTCTAGTCCAGAGAACTGTGGGAGTTTGTAAGGACGTGCCATATTGTAGCAAGATTGTCAGTTCAAAAGTGGGCCATGCGTCCATACGCCGGAGATTTGTGATCCTCACAATTATTGTGTCCGGGGATCTAGATCGCTTGCACGCTTTCAGGGAGAGACACATGTCACAATGATGGGCATACGTTTTCAAGATGATTTACACACCTTTAAGCGTGCCGTTCGTTGCATTTCAAACTTCCCATGCCTTCCTCCATCTTTTCCTTCCTGAGAAATTATAAGTATTCATTGTTTTCCTTCGTTTCCATGGCTTCCCAAATCGCTTCAGTTCTCAATGTGAGTGATGTGAAAGAATTGTACATTGCGTACAACATCCCTAATGAGATTGTCTTTAGAGTCCCTAGCAGGAAGGATCGAGCATGCTCCCCTCCTAAGGATTACATCACTGTGTATAAGGCCCACCTAAGGAGCGGGCTCCGTCTTCTAATTCCTCAGGAGTTTCTTGATATCATCTCTGCTGTCTGGGTGCCTATCGCACGGCTCCATGCCAATGTTGTGTGATACCTCTACTCAATGTGCATCTTTATGCACCATCATTCTCAAATGTTGACGATCGGCGTAGTGATAGTGATGTTTCACATCACTCAGAGTGCTGACTGTATCTCTCTAGCACCAAGGGATCTTCCGATCAATAGCACTATTTATGATTCACTGAAGAATTGAAAGGATCACTTTTTCTTTGTCCATGTTGCGGAGTCGTGGCCCTTGTCCAGGGAATGGGGCAAGGTATTGAAGGCGTTTACTGGAACGCTAGAGAAGGAGGAGGTTGCCGCCATGAAGGAGTTGTCAGAGTTTGTGAGGAAGCACTCTAAGACTTTAGGAGAGACCACCTGGTTTCTTGAGAGGAGGTCAAGAGAGACATTTGGGGTCCTCCTTCTCCAACACAGAAACTCAGGTTGCTGCCGTTAGAGGCTTCATGGAGGAAGAGGAAAGCCGAAGTTATGATTGCCGAGGAATCCTCCCTTGTTACTGCTCCCACCAATCCAGGGCTAAAGTGATCTGCAAAATTGGAGCCTTCTTCATCATCCTATGGGCCAAACTATGTAGCAGTTGGCCATTTTTCTGGAGTAGGGAATCGCTTAGGAGAGGAGATGGCTCATGAGGAATTTGAAGCCATGTGGTACAGTGGAGGGGGCAACTCTGTGGTTTTGGTGCAAGCGGCATCGGCATTGGCGCCACAGCTCGAGCTGGGAGAGCCGGCCCCTGAGCCGGCTTTCGAGCCATCGGCTAAAATGATGGAGGTAGCCAGCGAGTTACTAGCGAAACCACCGGCTGATAAGCCGTGAGTAGAGCCACTGGGCCTGGCTGATGAGTTGTGAGCTGAGCTGCTGAAGCCGGCTGATGTGCCACGAGCAGAGCTACATGAACCATCAATTGTGCCACCGACAAAGCTGATTTTGGAGCCAATCATCAATCAGCCAGCTGTTGAGCCGCCAACTGATCAACCAGAGTTGATTTTTAAGTAGCTTATGACGCTAGAGGAGCTAGCTGGTGATGAGCTTGATGAGTCGGAGGACTCGATGACCAAGCTTCTAGAGGAGTGTGCGGCAGAGGTCGCTGCTAGACCTGACCAAGAGGTTGCTATGTTCAGTCTTCCATCTCCAAAGTCCAAGTCCCACAGCCGGCTAGCAAGGCCTAAATGTTGAATCTGGCGGGTAAGTTTTTGTAACTCTCCTTCTCCTATTCTTCTCTGTTGCTGTCATCTGACATGCGTGGCCTTTGTAGGAGAAAAAAGTTGGCAAGGTAGTCACCAAGGCATTGCGCCAACGGGACCTGGCCATCTCCGATTGTGATAAGGAGATAACCTAGTTTGATGAGGAGTTGGAGCTATAGAGAGTAGAGCACCAGGATGAGACAAACCCTCTCTAATATGTGATATCAAGTTTCAAGGCAGAGAACGTAAAATTGAAAGACGAGAATGTTGTG
>JAOVVI020004811.1:0-17206 GCA_028571085.2 Nepenthes alata
AATATTTTTTATTTAATATCTCTTAGTATGTATTATTTTATATAATATATTTCCATAATTAATAAGGGTAAAAGCGTCATTCTGATAAATTCTTACCTTATTCCTCATACAATTCTACAAAATAAACATTTTAATATAATTTTTTAACTAATTCTATTCCAACAACCAAATATAAGAATAACAATTTCCAACTCTATTCCCATCTAATTCTATTTCCTGGGAATAACTATTCTATTCTCACCTTATTCCATTTTAACAACCAAACGTGCCGTAAGAGTTTCAGTTTTAGAGTTAAAAGGTAATTGGAATAATCATTTAGTATTTGCAGAATTTACTTACAATAATAGATATTAAGTACTGGGATGACCTCGTTTGAAGATTTATAAATGTCATTCCCCGATCCATTCGGAAGAGACGAACAATAGACAGCTTTTGGGATCAAAAATTATTAATGAGATATCAGATAAGATCAGATTGATCCATGAAAAATTGAATGTGACCCAAAGTAGAGAAAATAGTTATACTGATCGAAAGAAATTAGAGCTAAGTTTTGTTGTCAGAGCATATGTCTTTTTGAAGGTATCACCGTCAAAGGGAATCTTGAGGTTTGGGATCAAGGAAAAATTGAAGCCAAGGTTCATTAAACCATTTGAAATCTTAGAAAAAATCGGTGAAGTGGGCTATTGATTGGCTTTGCCACCTAGCTTAGAGGAGGTGCTCAATGTTTTTTGCATGTCAACGCTACAGAGGTATGTTTATGATCTGACGCATATTATTGAGTATAAACCGCTGAGGATTAACAAAGATCTGACGTACAACTAGTTTAGATTTTGGGTCACCGAGAACAGGTGTTTCGGACGAAGATTATACCATTGGTCAATGTCTTATGGAGGAATCACTCATATGAAGAGGTCACGTGCGAGCATGAAGACGAAATTCGGGTTAAATACCTGCACTTATTTTACCAATGAGATATGTAATTCCTATTAAATTTTGAGGATAAAATTTTTATAAGGATGGAAGGATTGTAAGGCCCAAATCTTCAAATTATTATAATTATGGTTAATTAAACTAATATAATTAAAATTAAAGTCAAAAAATATAAAAAATTAGATTAAAAGAGTCAAATTGGATTGCTTGAATATGAGCCTAATGCATGCCTGAATTTAGGCTTGAGCCTGGCAAGCCTGGTGTATACTCTAGTGCAAAAAATAAGGACTCCGTCCCTTAGGCGTGCCCGAGTCGAGCTCAAGAGCGCATTCTAAAACTGCGGCTCCTGAAGTGCGCCTAAGTGGCGCTCGAGTGCCACTTGGTTATAAATGAGAACCCCCACTCATTTCTATCATTTTTTGCTACAATTTCCAAAGCTAGACAAAGAGGAAGCCATGAAACTCATATGTTGAGGTGATTCAAGTTATGATTTGAGTAAGTCCAAATCAATGCGCTCTAAGCTCCTAATTCCTTATTACTATTTCTTGCCAACTTTTTTGAGTATATTTTTTTTCAAATGCTTGTCCAAGCTGAAATTTTAAAACTATTATGTTTATAAGAAGCATGCATATAAATTTTTCATAATTTTGTAGCATTTTCAAGCAAAAATTCTGCTCATGTGCATACATGCACACATGTCCTGAACTTTATTTCTCAACTGCATGCACGTCTTTAATTCTGAATTTAATGTTCTTACTTGTGATAAATTCCGTTCCTCATACTATAATATATTTTGAGCTTATAATATAAGTTGCATGTTTCAACAAGCCTTGCCTGTGAAGTATTAGAGCTATTGTTGTAGAAATTACCATGTTTACTAATTTTTGCTATATTTTTTGAATTTCTATTAAAGTCTATGGCTTAAATTCGTATTGTAACTTATGAAAGCCCTAATTAATTAAGCATATGTTTTATGGAAGATGGAAAATATATATATGTTGGCACTAAAAATTTAGAACTTTATCTTTTGCTGAATTTTCTACATTAAATACTAAATTTTTGAGTTTTCAGAATTTTAAATTTTCAATTGTTGTACGCTCAAGGATTTGCTAAGTTATAAGTATGAAATTGTGAATTAAGGAAGGAAACTCAATAATTTGTTAATAATTAAGATTATATTCTCTAAGATTGATAAAATTAAGAACAAAAAAAGTATAAAATTTTCACAAGAATTTAGAAACTGGACCAAGGATTATTTCAGTGAATAGTATTCTTTGGAATGCCTTAATATATTACAACGGTATAATGACTTCCAACCCTACATAACCATGGGATTAAAAAGTGATGTCTAGCCTTATTTATAGGGTGATATATAGACAACCCACCTCTGAGTCATATAAAGAAGTTTATGGCCTTCAGTTGTCTGGTAACATACACAACTCGGTCTTCAATTGTCCGCCTCTTTAATTGGTAAGGCTTATCGACCTCGGTCTCTAAAAAAAGTAAGACTTAAATTTGATTTCATGACTAAGAATAAGAAAAAATTTAAAAATATATCATGTAAGTTTTCAGCACAATTTTATACATTTGCACATGATCACGATTCATAGTCCCTTTGTTATGTATTTAAGGTTAAAGTATGCATATCTTTTCTATAAATTATATTTTATTGAGTATTTTGGCTCACTTTCTTATCTTTACTAACCCTTCAAATAAGATACACGAATATTTACTGGATGAGTAGGAGTAAAGATCGAGAAGTTTTAGTTTATATTCTTATGAATGATTTCTATTGGTTTATATTTTCGGATAATAGTAATGTATCTAATGGCTATAATGTAGTTAATTCCAGTTCTAGGCCTCGGTTTGTGATGTGAAAATGTTTAGAGGCCTAAGGTGTTGTATTGCATTATCTGGTGTCGGTTTGTATGTGATATTAACCTTAGACAATCTTTGTATGTGTTTGGATTGTGGTATGTGGCTAAAAAAATCTAATTTCTAGGCCAGTAAATCGATGATATGATATCGGTTGATAACGATAAAAATTCTAGATTCGTTCAGTTGATCTTATGAATAATTAACTATTGTATATTATTATCATGTATTATTTTTAACTTTGATAGGCATTTTTTCTTAACATGGTCCGATGCCATTGTATATTTGGGTTGATATTGGTTCCACCATTGCCGTGGTAAGGCTTTTGGGTCCTGTGAATATTGAGTCATTGTATATTTATTTTTAGTTAGTCATGGTATCAACATGACTTCACGTTCGATTGGACAAGTGAACATATTATCAGTCTATTTGATAAATAAAGAGATAGTTGATTATGATTAAGATAAATGATGGGATTTAGGATGTAATCCATCACACTACTTTTTGATAGGATAATTATTAAAATATTATCGGTCTTAACAAAAATTTAGTGTAAGCTCGTCTTGTTAAATAACTTATTAATTACATTTATTAATGATTCCTATTGATTAAATATCCATTAAATCAGAGTCAAAACACTAGAGTGTTATAATTCTTCTCCTTAAAGAATTTCATCCTTAAAATAATACCTTATACCTCGAACAACAATGGGGTGTTTCTCTTTCATGTCTTCCTCTGACTCTCACATCGCTTAGTTCTTGTTGTGTTGTCCTCACATTACTTTTTACCATTGGAATGGTCCTTTTATGAAGGGTTTTGTCTTAGCAATCCAATATCTAAGCTATCTGTTTTTTGAAAGATAGGTCTTCATGCACTTGCAATAGTGTATAGTCAATCACAAGAGATAGGTCATACATGTACTTTGTTAGTATAGAAACATAAAAAATATCATGGACTACTAAAAAGTTTGGAAGTAATGCTAATCTATAAGCTACCTTCCCAGTATACTCTATAATGTCAAATGTTTCTACAAAGTACTATCAAAGTTTCCCTTTCACTCCAAAATATGTTACATCTATCTACGACAAAACTTTCAAGAACACTACATCTCCAATCTCAAATTGTAAGTCTTTTCATCTCTAGTCGACATAACTTATCTATTTACTCTGATCTATTCGGAGATGATCTTGAATCACGCTAATTTTCTCCATGGTCTCCTATATGATATCAAGTCTCATAATCCTCTAATCACCGATGTCAGCCCAACTAACTAATGAACAACAATGTGTCTTAAAAGGTGCAATGCCAATACTCACCTAAAAGCAATTGTTGTACACAAACTCAGCCAATGGTAGGTATAAATCTCAACTCCCTCCAATATTGAGTACAGACAAACACGGCATAATTTATAATATTTGAATAGTTTGTTCAAATTGTCTGTCCATTTATAGATGAAAAGTGGTGTTGAATCTCAATTTTATCCCTAACTCCTTGTGTAGGCTCTACCAAAAGTATGATATGAATCGTGGATCTCTATTAGATACAATAATAGCCAAAATTCCATGTAATACATGACTTCATCAATGTACAGTTTGGCAAGACAATCCAACAAAATGTTGATTTGAATAGTCAAGAAGTGAGTTGATTACATTAGCCAATTGATGATCACTCAAACAACGTCATGTCTATGTATTGTCTTTAGTAGTCCGAAAACAAAGTCCACTCGATATTATCCCACTTCTAACATAGAATAGGCATAATTTGTAGGTTTCTTACTAGTAATTAATGCTATACATTAACCAATTGGCATGCTAAGCACTTTGGGACACAATCCGTGACATTCTTTTTCAATCCGCTCAATCAAAAAATTTTCTTTAGGCCTCGATACATCTTGGTATCGATGTATCGTATATTTAAAATGATGAGCCTCACCAAGAGTTTCTTCCTCATGTCCCTATTGTTAGGAACACATAGTCAATCTTGATACATCAATATACGGTGGTCTCTAATGTGAAACCGCCTAAGTCTCTGCTAATCGCTACAACCAAAGGCCCCTTCAGTAGAGTCTCGTCAATCCGATCGATGTATATTGATAGAACTAGAAAGTATGACACTGTCACTCAAAACTCACTTAGATATAGTCATAATTGACAATCCTCCATGTCCTATAGCATATGCCACTCTCAGATCATTAAACAGGCAATGAGTCTTGCCAATTTTTGACTAAGCATGTCAACTAAAATATCATCATTCCTCGACTTATACTAAATATCATAGTCATAGTCTTTTAGAAGTCTAACCATTTCCTCTATCTCAAGTTAAACTGCTTCCATGAGAATAAGTATTAAAGCTTTAATGATCTATGCATATCATGAATATTTCTCCATACAAATAACATTGTCGGATCTTTAGAGCAGAAATGATAGTCGCGAGCTTGATATTGTGCATCATATACTTGAACTTGTTGGCCTTCTATTGTCTAAACAAAAATGTTATCACATTTTTTGTGTTACATAAATATACTACCTAATCCTCTCAGCAACACATCACAATATACTTTGCACCCACCTAACACATCATGCCATGAACCACGACCAAACAGAATAATTCAATAATTAATTAAATTTTAATTAATCGATAAGTAAATCCTAAATCAGATATGATATAAATAGACAGATCATAAAAATTTTGACATCTAAAATAATAATAATTAGACCCAAAAACTTATCATAGAACCTCATCAGATAATTATTAGGACAATATAATCATGACCTACTCTAAAGAGTTGTAAGGGAGAGACAATTCATGTACATATATATATGGACAACAATCAAATATGTTGATCCAACTGTTGAATACATATATTCAAGGCCACATCAGGCTAGATTGAATATTCAAAATACAATCAAATACACAGCCCTAACCTATCCAACAATAATAGAACATATATAATACGCACTAAAATATGAGTATAAAATTTAACAAGTATTATTATATACGTGTATAAAATAATATATATAAATTAGAGGGAGGGTGACATCACATAACAAATCATATAAAATAACTCATGGGGGCTAAAAAATCTACTAAAAGTCTAAGGATAGTTTCGTATTCAAATCATATATAAAATCATATTGTCTCACCGGGACAAACTCATAACAAATCATGATTTAATACCACATACTGTAAATCGTGACTATCTCCACCTCTGCGTGGAACACATACCAAAATCTATATTCGAATCTCAAATACATATATAATGGCTACATTTTAGGCCTACAACTCTAGGCCATCTAATATCATCGGCTCTCAGGCCAACTATATTTTAGGCTTGTAACCATCAGCCATCTCATATCATCGACTTTTGGCCATCCTTTAACGTTATTTGCTATATTTTAGGCTTGTAATTATTCGACAATTTTTTATCATTATCGGTTATATTGTAGGCCTGCAACTATTCGACTATTTTGTATCATTATCAGCTACATTTTAGATCTATAACTATTTAGCCATCTTTTATTTGGATAACATATCGGATCACTTATCAGATTCTTTATTAATCCACCAGAGCCTCGGACCACCATAATCATATACATATATCAACCCACCTAAGCCTCGGACCACCATGGTCCCACACACATCAACCCACCCATGTCTTAGACAATCACAATACTATATACATATCGACCCATCCGGGCCTCAGACCACCACAGTCCCACACATACCGCCCCACCCGGGTCTCAAACCACCAAGGTCCTACACACATATCGACTCACACAAACCTCAGACCACCATGGTCTCACAAAATAGTGGCGTTGACACCTGATAGCATGCATGTACACCAATGCATGATCTAAAGTAATTTTCATACTCATTTCCATATAGAGATACTGATATAAAATATATAGGTATCCGATAATTATTTATTTTTTAGAAAATCATAAAACCCTCAAATATTATAAAATAGAGCAAAATTCTCAAATAATTGATAAAACTCACGCATGCACTGAGAAAATTGGACGGGTTAAGTAAAACATTGCATGCACGACTTCAAACCTCCAAATTATAATCAAAATATATCAAATACTGAAATAGACAAATGGTGGGGGTTACAAGATACTTGTATCGACCTTATACCAAATAAATTTGACGAAATGATACTTTGATCTATCCGAATTGTGCTTCCACTCTCCTCTCCTCATGTCTTTCTCTCTCCTCCTTTCCCTTGTGTTGCATGCGAATGACACACATTTCACACGCTGCCCTTTTATAAGCAGACTTGTGCTCAAACGCACCTCAGGCAAGCCACGGGCGAAGGCTCTTGGGCAACGCCGTGCTCGAGTATGCCTCAAGCGTGCGTCGGATGCAGGTTCCCTAGAATCGTCAATCAACTGCACCTTGGGTGTGCATCAGGTGCTACATTATTGAATGAATATTCTTCAAAATTTTATAATATAATTACTTTAAATCACATCTAATTAACCCAAATGGTGATTTAGAGTATTACCTATTATGATTGATTAGGATAGATGCCAAAGTCAATCTCTGCTTTAGACCCTGAAAGCTTGCCTCACATTCACTTAACCAATTGAACTTGACATCTTTTTATGTCAACTTCGTTAATGGTATTGCAATTAAAAAATATTTCACAAATCTATAATAATAACCTGCCAATTAAAGAAAATTTTGTACCTCCATTAGTGAAGTTAGTCTCGCCCAATCCATCACTACTTTGATCTTTGCTAGATCCACCAATACTCCAAGTATAGATATTATATGGCCAAGGAAAGCAACCTCTTTGAGACAGAATTTGCATTTCTTGAATTTGCCATAGTTGAGCTCTTCTTAATATCTCCAATGCTATTTGAAGATGCTCCTCATGTTCGATTTCATTCTTTGGTTATACTAGGGTGTCATTGATGAATACCACTACGTACCAATTAGAAAAGGCTTGAATATCTATTTCATCATGTCTATGGAAGTTGCCGACATATTCTTTAGTTCAAAAGGCACCACCACAGATTTATAATGCATGTACCTTGTCCAAAATGCTGTGTTTATGATATCCATCTCCTTAATCCGCAACTAATGATAACCAGACCAAGGGTAGATTTTGGAAAATACCTACGCTTTACGCAATTGTTTGAATAGGTTGTCAATCCTCAGAGTGGATTCTTATTCTCGATCGTCATCTTATTTAACTCTTGAGAGTTAATATATAATCTCATTGATCAATCTTTTTTCTTAACAAATAGGAATGGTGCTCCAAACAACGAAAAACTAGGCCAAATGAAGCCTAAATCAAACAACTATTGTAATTGAGTCTTTAACTCTGTAAGCTCAATGGTGCCATATAATATGGATCGTTAGAGATAAGTGTTATCTCTAAAACTAACTCAATAGTGAAATTAACCTCATGCTCCAATCTAAGTAGTTTCTCAGGAAACACATCAGTGAACTTCCATAATACTAAAATATCATTCAACTTAGGATTCTCCATTTCTGAACCTAATACGAATGCCGGAAGGCCTTAGCACCCACTTTGAAACAAATGCTGAGTGTGCAATGCTGGCATAATAGGGGGAGTATCATTGCCGCCAACAGCCTTGAACTTAAATAGTGGATGGTTGGGTATAGTAAAACGAATATTCCTCTTAGGACAATTAATGCTGGTGTGACATTGAGAATGACATCAAATTCTAGCATTTTAAGTGGCATCAGGTCTACTGGTAGATGGTGATTTTCCACTCAAGCCACAAAATTAACACAAACCACATCAATATCCACGATATCACTGATTAGGGTAGATATGACCAAAGTGAAATCTAACAGCCTCGGAACAACATCCAAATGTGGCACAAAATTCATTGACATAAAAGAATGTGCACACCTAAATCAAACAGAGTATGTGTAGGGTAATTAGAAATAAGGACAATACCATGCCCTACAAAAGGGGAGTCTCAAGCTTCTTGCTTGGTCACAGCATACACTCATCCAAGAATTTGCAGTTTTTACTGTCCTACCTATCCTACAGTTTGATACTTTGATACACAGTAATCTCTAGTAAAGTGACCTCGTTTTTTACAATTGTAGCATGAAAGAGGATCTTGCCAGCCAACTAATGGCGCGCTAAGGATTGTGGCTAGAGAAGTATCTAGCTTATGTATTGCTAACTCATAATCGCATGTGATATGATTAAACTTTTTACATGTAAAGCACTATTGCTTTTCTCCTGATCCATCCGTCTTTGACACTTGCCGGAGTTATCCCACTGTGATTGACTTTCGTTCCCATCAAGAGCGGAACCAACTCTAGTTCAAACTGAAGCAGCTAGCTAAATCTGTCCCCACCTGATGAATTCCCATTCAAACATCATGCAATGCTTAAATACTGCACCATACTTTACAATTTGAAGGGAATTAACTATTTGTGGATTCTATCTGCCAATCCCTCCTAAAAGCATCTTGCCTTTGTATCGTCATTAGATATAAGGTAAGAAGTAAAATACGGTAATGTTGTAAGCTATGCCTTGTACTACACTATAATCATGTCTCCTTACACCAACATAAAAAAATTCAACCTCCTTTGTCGCTCATACACATGTAAGGAAGAATTTATCAAAGAAACGCTGTTGAAAATCCTCCTATGCAACATCTTCCATAGTTGTCCTAAGCTCCAACTTAAACATCCTCCACCAATGACCAGTTCCTCCAATGAAATGCTAAATTGCTAAACAAACCTTATCTACCATCCTACATCTAATTACCTTGAACGCCTTTTTTAGCCAAGCCATCCATGTCTCAGCAAGCATGGGATCTAGTAGACTTGCAAACTCAAGGACTTGCTGATCCATGATGTCCTTTATTAAAAATCGCTCACCTTCCTAATAGATGGTGTCATTGCTACTTGAGGTCCAATGGCCTAAGTGCAAATAGCCTGAATAACTAAAAGTGCCATCTTGTGAAGTTCTCCATGAACCTAGACTATCTCTATTTCTCAAAACTGCTCCTATGAGTCCACCTACATTGGCACTATATTGTTCTAACATCCTACAAAACAACATAAGAGCTTAGAATTTTGCCAATTCTAAGTTATCCACTGACTTAAAATGTCTAGATCTAGAATATCTCTAAAATATCCTAAGTACTCTATTACTTAGCAAATCCTAACATTTCTCAACTATTTCTCATTGCTAAGTCCTTAAAGGTACTCATAGAACCTTATTTCCTAATATAAACTCATCAATTTGGGACATATTCCTCCTAATAATGAGCATATAATCAATATAGAGCAAAATGATTACAGATTTTATTTAGAGAACCTTTGTACAAAAATATAATCATTCATAGCTTTTGATAGTGTTACTCCACTATGACTGAGTCAAACGTTTTGGATCATTTAGCCCATAAAGGCTCTTCTTCAATCAATGCGACATGTACTACTTCCCCATAATCTCAAATTTCTTTGGTTGATCCATATAAATTTCCTCCTCTAGATCGCATGAAGGAGCACCATTTGCATATTAAGTTGCTCAACTTCAAGGTTTAAACTCGTAGCCAATTCAAGGATGACTTCAATCAAAGATATCTTCACCACAAACAAATGATCTCCTCAAAATTGATCCGTTTCCTTTGATTGAATCCTTTCACAACAATCTTGTCTTATACATTATTCAAGGATTATTTTCTTCAAATTTCAATCGAAACACCCACTTGTTCTTTAGTGCCTTTCAATCTTAAGCAACTTCAAATTTTTTTAAAGTGTGGTTCTCACACAAAGATTTTATCTCCTTTTTTAGGTAAGTAATTAATATAAAATACTATCTCATATTACCTATCAACTATCGATTCCTTCTTGTGATCATCCTACATCGCCTTTTTAAAAAATTCGAGCTATCAACCATTGGTAAGTAATATATACTCATTTTTCAATAGGCATGTAAAGGAATTGTCAATCTCTCATGATTCTTCGAAGTGTGATAGTTGGTGCAAACATTAGTATATCACCATGAGTATTGTCATGGACTTCATTTATATTATCAAAAGTATGAATATCATGGTCTCGGCCATTCTCAACATAAATTAGCAATGGTGTCAATGGTGTTAAGTCCATTTAATAAAGGCAGTCATTGTCATGAGGAGCTATCTTATTGGCTTTGCTAATATCTTTAATGTTCTCTTCCTTAGTAAACATCTCATCTCTTAATCTAACGGGATTCTTCTTTGTTGGATTAAAATTCAGTAGCTAAACTCATCTTTTTCATACCCAAGAAAGATGCACTATTGTGTCTTTGTATCACACTTTGACCTCTCATGCTTTGGAACTAGATAGATGACTTGCATTCGAACAGGTTCAAGTGATCATTGGAGACCTTCTTACTAAACAACACACTATTTGGAGCTTCACCAACCAATGGAATGACAAGCATAAGGTTAATGATGTGAGTCACCACACTTAAGGCTTCCCTCAAAATAAATTAGGTAGCATTGACTCAACATGCACACATAGGAGTCTCTCGATGAACGTGTTCATCAGCTCAGCCTTTTAGCCAAATGATTCAAGTGTTGCATCTTTGGTAGAATTTTTTGGTATTGGATTCTTTATAAACGATAATATAGATCAACTGACCAAATGTGCTCCTCTTCATTGTTATTGTGAATATACTTCTCTCCTGTTTAACTTCTTAAAGACATCAAAAGCTCAATCCTTTATTATTAAGGGATATACTAGTAATTTTTTAGAACAATCATCAAAAAGGGCATTGAAGTAAAGTGCATCTCTAAGAACAAAATAGTGTGCAAAAGCTCCGAAAAGGCTGTTTTCTTAGTAGAAAATTTTCTATGAAATAAAACTCTCCTTTTTTCATTCATTTAATAAGGATATATCTTTAACTTTGCTTCTTTCACACTTGTAAGAAGTCTTTTCTTCACAAGATAATTGAGCCCTTTTCACTCATGCAAGAGAGCGTATCATGCAATAATTTGGTGGACTCACTTCAATTGCCTATTGATGGCATCGTTGGACACCAAGGCTTATGTCATGTATAAGCTAGAAAGATTCTTCCCTTATGCCACTGGCATAGAACTTCTAGCGAGCTTCCAAAAGTCCTCGTGGAAAGTGTTGGAAAAGCCATTGCCATTAAGCTTTCCGATAACAATAAGATTCATCTTTATATTCGAGATGTGTCACACATCTCTCAAGATAAACTTCATTCCTATCCCTGTTGTCATCATGACCCATTATTCACAACAAGCCATCATAGTCCATCTTTAATACCTCAAAGTCTCTGGGTATATAAGATATAAAGAATTTTCTCCTTAATATAACGTGAAAAAATACACTGCTATTGATCACCCAACTAATTACATAGTTGGAAATGTTGATCACATCTTCTTCACAAAGAACAAGAAGATCAGTTAAGGTTACAACTAATGCTCGATTATCATCATGAGCCTTTTCCTCCATCCATTTCCTCCATCTTTATTTTTATACTTTCATTTGTAGTAATATTTTTTGATGTAGTCTTTCTTACTATAATAATGGCACTTAAGATTTGATACCTCAAT
The DNA here is from genome assembly GCA_028571085.2 of Nepenthes alata. Classification (NCBI taxonomy): domain Eukaryota; kingdom Viridiplantae; phylum Streptophyta; class Magnoliopsida; order Caryophyllales; family Nepenthaceae; genus Nepenthes; species Nepenthes alata. The sequence continues at coordinate 12,372 of JAOVVI020004811.1, forward strand.
ATTGATTTCCTTTGGCACTCATCCCAATTTTGAGCCCTTCCCCTTCTTCCCCAAGTCTTAGAAACCAAAGCTTTGATTTATGAGGAAGAAGAATATTGAGATATTCTACTTATTTCTTTATTTAGAACGACACTCTTAGCAATCTCTAAGGTCACAATACCATTGGGAGTAAAGTGAGTAATAGAGATATGAATGACCTCTCAATAATCCAGTAGAATAGTAAACAACACAAGCTAAATTACATATCATTAAATTTAATGCCCATACATGACAATTGATCAATGTAACTTTAAAACAAGTTTATAAAATTGATAGAGCTTCCCACTTTACACTTAGATTGTATCAATTTTATCAAATAATGTGATTTATCTTAACCCATATTTGAATCATATCAAAGTTTGAGCTTATCCAACAACATTTTTTTCCTATTTTTTGTTAAGAATGTAATTGTAAATACTATCATTGTCTAAGGTACCGGCACACTTGCTCATACTTAAAATATCTTCCTCTTTTGATTTGAACTCTAACTTTTGCATAGTAAACATTGAATGATGCATCACTTTAACAAGAAAGAGATCGTACATCGGGTGTGACTCCTCTTGTTAACCACGCATGTGCACCCTTCCAACAGGAGATATTGCTATACCATCCAGGATGCACATTTGTATGTATTAGGGTTGATTCAGGCATGGGTCACCAAGAATGTCTATGTGTAACGGGCACAAAATTTATAAGGTGAGTGATTTCATCTGAATACAAATGCTAATTCTGCACGCAGGCTTTGCCTTCACCAGAATCTGTGCCAAGTTAGTTCATTACACTCCACATTGACTCAGTTTTGAATTTTATAAGGCTCCATCACAATATGAAAGGAGGATTTCGAAGATTAGATTTTATATTACCAATATTTTGCCATGGATTTTGCTATTTACTTCTATTGAGTCCGGTGCCAGCAGGGCCCAAGAAATCGTGAAGCCCAATTCGAAAAGCAGTAGCCCGAGCAACCAACTCGGCCCAATACTTAAATCGGCCTACGTGGCAGCCCAGTACTCACGACCAATTGACGCCTCCTGTATCTTATTAATGCGGCTGTAAGGCGGTAGGAAAGACGCAGAGGAAATAAGCCAATTAGGAGAAGGTTAGTGCTGCCAGCCACGGCTCACGTCGCTGTCCACAGTTCACCAGCCAATCTCAGTGCGAGAGGCAGACCAGGCGTGGCCTACGAGGCATGACAGTCTCCCCACCATCACATGCCAACAACTAACACGCTGGCGACCACCGCTGGGCAACGAACGACAAATTCCTACAAGAAGGATTCTCGCGCACAAAAGCTTTAGGCCAATGAGCCAATAAATCCCCTCTCCTCTCACAGGAAAAGGGATCGATCAATCAATCAAACTCCAGGCACCCAACTTAACATTGAGCAACAAAATGCTCATTCTAGAGTTCAAACTCTCAAAACAGTGCCTAGACCTACCTCCATAGCCTTACTCGGGTGTCCGGAGAGTGAGCCACCCTCCATGGTGCATACAGGGAGCCAGGCCTCCTGCTAAACGCTCATCAATGCCTCACCATTGCATTCACACACCCCAATGTATTCACGGCGTACCTTTCGTGTACCTCTAAGCATGCGCCCCTTTCCGTTCATTGCGAAAAGTTGCTGATTTGAGTATTGGAGTGTCTTCAGTGGAAGACATGCCGCCAAACCTTTGACCACTTATTTGTCATTTGTATTGTGCAGGTTCCAGGTTCACAGTGATGGATATAGGATCCGCTCGAGATCATACGCGGACAAGAAATCTGAAGGCTCCATAATCCGTATGATAACCCGGGACTCAGGACATAATATTGACACTGTTTGTGGAAACTTGACAAAAAGTCTAGCGTCTCATTTCAATACTCACTCCTTTACGTCAAGATGGTCAACACTCGGTCAGAAACCAATGCCCCAACAAGAGATGCAGCCGTCCACGGAGATGACCCTTCCATGGGTAGCCGTGCTGACGCCTGTCCGCAACCTGACATTCATCAACTAGCAACTTAAATAGGCGACATGAGAATGATGCTCCAGGCTCTCTGTACCATGACGGGCATTCAGTGGATAAGGGTTGTTCCCCTGGAACCTCATGCATCATCCTCCAGGCGGGAAAGACGTCACACCAGAGCCCACACGGGCAAATCAGATTGGCCTGACGATGCCAAGGCCCAGGCGGCCTCCGGTAGTAGGGCCCAAATAGAGATTGGACGCCGCCCCAATTAAGACGACCAGGAGGAGAGGCTAGAGCGACACAACCCCTAGAACTCTCGCAGCGAGAGGAGGCAGACAGCCACAGGCTCGTGCAACGCATGACCTCCTCGAGTTAGAGGTCGTTGTGACCAGCACGCCCAGCAGGATCTGCGGAGTCACACAGAGCTCTATGATGTCATTAATGCACGCAGGACCGGGTCCGACCCACCGATGGAAGAGAAGGTAAAGATGATGTGGGATCACCTATTTAAAGAGAAGTCTAGTCAGTCCTCTGCTTACTTGCAAAGGTCACTCTTCGCGATGGACATCCAGACTCAGTTGCTCCCCCGCAAGTTCAAGATGCAGACTCTTAAAGGATACAACAGGAGCAAGAATCTGATGGACCACCTCAATAGCTTCTGCACCCACCTATCCCTCCAGAGAGCAAGCAAGGCTGTGATGTGCCAGTACTTCCCTGTCACTCTCAAAGGGGATGTGTTGCTTTGGTACCATGGCCTCCAACCAAATTCTATTCACTCTTTTGACGAGCTCGTCGACAGCTTCTTGAGTTAATTTGCCTCCAACTGAAGGGACGAGAAGCAACATTGGCACCTGGTCCGCCACTGCTAGAGGTCGGATAAAAGCCTGAAGCATTTCCTCAATCGTTTCATCGCTGAAGCATGCCGGATTTCCTAGCTCTCCGAGGAGGTGAAACTTAACGCTTTTGTTGCCACACTAGTCGTGGGGGACTTCTTCAAGAACTTGAAACACCAGCACCCCCAATCCTTCCAAGAAGCTGAGGCCATCGCCCAAACTTACATCTCAACAGAGGAAGCCAATGAGGCTAGGTGTCCCGAATGCATGACCCGTTCCCTGGAAGGACCAAAACCGGCGGTTGAGAAGAAGAGGAACGGTGAAAACTACTACTCCCAGGAGCACCGAAAGTAGGTGCGGCCCACACCGCGTCCCAAGAGAGAGTACGAGCCGACTTCCCTGACTCCCCTAAAGGATACCCATGCCAACATCCTGATACAGATACAAGAGGAAAAGTTTTTCAAGTGGTCAAAGGCACCAAAGGACCCCAATGGTGGTGACCAGACAAAATACTGTCTGTACCACCGCTGCCTAGGACATTCCACGGAGAATTTCCAGACTCAACAGTAAGAGATAGAAGACTTGATCTGCCACGAGCACCTCAATTGGTTCGTCAAAGGCCGGGGAGTGCGAGGAGAGCGATCCTCCAAGGAACCGTATGGCCACAAGTGTATCAACATGATCTCCATAGGCCCAGTCAAGAGTAGTAGACAGCCACAACCCGGACAAACTCCCAGCAGTAAGAGAGCAAGGGTAGGGTATAGGAGTGATGTCATTAGCTTTAGTAGTGACGATATAGCACATGTAACCTTTCCCCATTCCAATCCCCTTATTATATCCACACTTGTTTCAGACAGTACTATTGAATACCAGTTAAAACGAGTCTTTATTGATAATGAGAGCTCTCAAAATTTACTGTATCTTGATGCATTCTTTAATGTTGGATTGAGAAGGAACCAGATAAAAGTGGCCGATGGCCCTCTATATGGTCTGGATAACGCACCTGTGCCTGCGCAAGGAGAAATCCAACTGAAGATCACAATGGGAACGTACCCGCGTATTGCCACAAGGGGGTAGCGTTCCTTGTCATCGATCTACCATTCGTCTATAACGCTATCCTAGGCAGATCGTTCCTCACTGCCTTCAAGGAAGTCACTTCAATCCCTCATTTGAAGGTAAAATTCTCCACTCCATGCGGTGTAGGAGAGGCGCTCGGTGATCAGATAATGGGAAGGGCATGCTACCTATCCCAAGTCACCCCTGCTGTGCCATACCGCATGGAAGAAGACTTTGATCTTCACAATGAAACCACGCTGCAGAAGGCCCAATCAGGTGAAGCCACCAAACCAGTCCCACTGGATCCCGTCGAGCTCGACAAGTGCGTGCAAATTGGGGGCTCTCTTACCGTGGCTAATCGCAACCGACTCATCAGCTTTCTCTGGAAGAATTCAAACGTATTCGCATGGGTTTCTGTTAACATGCCTATGATACCGACTGAGATGATGGTCCACAAGTTGAGCCTCGACCCCTATTATAAGCCCGTCACGCAGAAGTGTAGGAATTACTCTGTCGAGAAGCTGATCGCTGTTAGGGAAGAAGTAGAGCGACTGCTGTATGTTGGATTCATAAGGGAAGTGCAATATTTGGATTGGCTATCCAATATCGTACTCGTAAAGAAAAGAAATGGTAAGTGGCGGATGTGCATGGACTTTACCGAAAGTAATAATGCTTGTCCCAATGACAGCTTTCCTCTCCCTTGGATCAATCTGCTGGTAGACTTCACATCCAAATACGAACTCTTGAGCTTTATGGACGCCTATTCAGGCTATAATCAAATCAGGATAGACTCGAGTGACGATGAGCACACCTCCTTCATGATCGACCGGGGAACATACTGTTACTAGGTCATATCCTTTGACCTCAAAAACGCCGGCGTAACCTATCAGTACCTTGTGAACAAAATATTTGAGGCCTAGATTGGGAGGAACATGGAAATGTACGTTGACGGTGTGCT
>JAOVVI020004812.1:0-17206 GCA_028571085.2 Nepenthes alata
AAAATGAAATATTTGATTTCTAAGAAAAATATAATCCCCTCTATGGAAGCAAACCTAATCAATTAATCGTCCAATTGACTCATACATGTCAATATGCACACACAACAAAGTGAACAAATATAAATATTATTTGATATATACAGCGATCCATGAGTTGACCCAGAATTTGATCCGATAAAAAAAAAGAAACCCAAATAATGGCGGCCCACCGTGAGAAGCATTGAGCCTAAGAGCCACAGTGGGTTGCAGATGGCCTAAATTTTTTAACCCGAAACCGTCTAACAACAAACGAATGATTAAGATTAATTAGTGGATTGCCATTGCGACTACAATTTCGGCTTAATAGCTGACAACCTTTATTGCTCAGCGGATGATTACAAGTGACAACTACCTAAGCATAATCAGTAGACGCACTAGCTACAAGTAGCAGCTGTACAAGCACTGCTCCACTAACTAGCAAAGCCATAGCGTCTAGAGATGGCTAAATCAGAATCTCCTCTATAAATATTCCCTTTCCTCGACAGAAAAAAGGGATCGATTGATCAACTTCTGTCCAAAAGCAAAAGAGTCTCCAAACAAGTGAAAAGTCACTATCTAACTGAGTGCAACTTTCTCTCCTAACCACTCTCTGACGAGTACATCTCTCTCTCTCAATTTTTTTTCCGACAAGTGCATATTTATCTCAGCCACTCTTTAATGAGTGCATCTCTCTAAGCCACTCCTTTTGCAATCGCATCATCCCAAAGTTGCTCACTCATTCGAGTGCACCATATGAAGCCCAATCCTTGTTGCAGTAGATAACGTCCGACTACCACCACAAACACACGTAGTGAAAGGAGGAATAAGGAATAAGAATTGAACACCAATATTTTATATGAAAAATTCTTATCAAATAAGAAAAAAATAATGGGACACAGTCTACAAATAAAATTGACTATATGAGATTGGTTACACAAATCACGCGACTACACAAGCTTAAGTGACAAAAAACGAAGAACAGAGTATGAGAATACAAAAAACTTACACTTTACGTTTTACTCGCTTTCTATTTCTACTACTATTTTTCTCCCCTCCTTCTCATATATACATGGTCACTAAGTACAATATATATATATATATATATATATATATATATATATATATTATTAGGCTAAACGAGAAACCACCTACTCTGTATGGTGGTTGCGTGCACAGCTCCCAAGGCCTACAACAGTAGGCACACGCCCTATCCTTTAGCAAGCGGCGCATGTATGCCTTTGCAGATTAACTTGCCGTCTTCCTAGAAATGACGTTTTCTAACTACCCAATTAGATAGATCAACTACACGCCTTTTTGCGACAGATAGCTATACAGCATATCTGTTCTCAGCCAGTCAACGCCCCGTTGATCGCCTTCTTCTCATAGTCAGTCAACGCCCATGTTAACCGTCTTCTTCTCTTAGCTGATCAACGCCCATGTTGACTGGTCGATCGTCCTTCTATAATCATTGGGCAATATTGATCAAAGTCACGAACCTTCAGCCAGTCAACAGCATGTTGACGGGATCACATAATTTATCGGTCAACAAGTTGACCGTCAATTTCTACCTGACCAAGACTTTCAGTGAACAAATATTGACCGAAATTTCTTGTGCCTAATTTGTACATAGTCTGCAGACACTCAGCGTAGAAGTCTGCAAACCTTAGTTGCATACAAGGTCCTCGTACTCCATCCAAGTCATCCGACCACCAGGTTTTTCACACGGGGTGACCCCCCAACAAACTTACCTTCACGACCATGAAAAATTAGAATTCGTCAGCCCAGCCAAACTGCAGCAGGCCACAATCCTTCCTTTCGGCAAGATCTTAGTCATCATATTCGCACCATTTTTTTCAGTCCCGACTCTCTCCAGTGATAGCTGACCTTCATCAATAGCATCCCTTACCCAATAATATCGAACGTCAATGTACTTTAATTTAAAATGAAATGAGAAGTTCTTTCAAATATATATGGTACTCTAACTATCACAAAGTATATCATACTTCTTCTGTTTGAGGCTCAATTCTTGGATAAACTTTTTCATCCATAACATCTCTTCACAAGTTTCTGTCATTGCAATGTACTTGGCTTAAGTAATGGAAAGGTCAACACACTTCTACAACTTTGACTGTCAGAAAATTATACCTCCAATAAATTTTACCAAGTATCCCGATGTGAACTTTTGAGAGTCAATGTCTCAGCCCATATCAGTATCCGAGTATCCTACTAACTAAGGCTTATCACTTCCAAGATACAAGTACACTTTAAAAGTTTTTCGGATGTATCTCATTATCCATTTGACCGCGGACCAATACTCCCTTCCTGGGTTTGATAGAAAATGGTTAATTGTGCCAACTGCGCGTGCTATGTTTGGCCTCGTACATACCAAGGCGTACATCAAGCTTCCTACAACTGAAGAGTAAGGTACGCCTTTCATGTATACTTTCTCAGAATCCAAGGACGGACACCGGTAACTACTTAATCTGTGGTAGATCGCTAGCATAGTGCTCACAGGTTTGGACTTGAAATATTGGAGCACCTTTTCAATGTAACTTTCTTAAGACAGCCACAATCTCCCTACATCTCGGTCGAGAGTGATTCTGACGCCATGAATCTGTTTCATCGACCCCATGTCCTTCATGACAAATGACTGTCTAAGTTGCTGCTTCAACTCCTTTATTTGAGTACCATTACGTTTAACAATTAACCTGTCATTCACGTTAAGGAGAAGGATGACAAAGTCATCATTGAAAAATCTCTGTGTAAATACGCTGTGGTTACAAGCAGTCTTTCGGTATCCCCGACTGACCATAATTGACTCAAAATTCTTGTATCACTACCTAAGAGACTATTTCAATCCCTACAAGCTCTTCCTCAGATGACAAGTAAGTCGTTCCTTTTCCTTAATCTTGAATCCTTTCGACTGTTCCATGTAAATTTTCTCCTTAAGATCACCATGGAAAAAAGTCGTCCGGACATCCAGCTACTCCACCTGCAGATTAAGAGTAGCAGCCAAGTCAAGTACAACCCTTATAGAGGACATCTTCACCACATGAATAAATATTTCATCAAAATCGATGCCCTTACACTGATTAAAGCATTTTACTACCAACCGCACCTTAGACCTTGGCTATATGGTGTTTCATCAGTCTTGAAACAAAAAAGTCACTTATTCTTTAGGGCACTCTTCTCCTTAGGCAGTTCAACCAAATCAAAAGTGTGATTTTGATAAAGAGATCTTATTTCGTCTTCCATTGCTTCCAGCATCTCTCCTTATTTTTATCCTTTATAGCGTCTTCAAATGTTTCAGGCTCTCCAACATTAGTGAGCAGAATATACTCACTAGATGATAGACGGAGAAATAGCCATCTGTTCCTCAAGGATCATTAGATAGGAGTGCCTCCTTAGCCGATTGAGGGGCAACTTCATCCTAGTCCTTATCAGGTGTCATAACTACCTCATTATTATTCTCGGCCACTCCTGGACCATTGTCCTCGTACTGTAGAGGTGCTGGGCGGACAACTTCAACACTCACCTTGTTCATCCGACCAACATCAGACTTGGTCTTTTTTTTAATATTCTCAATCGTTTCATCTTCTACAAAAGTTACATCCCTTAATCGGATAAGCTTTTTCTCAATTGGGTCATAGAACCTATATCCCAATTCATCTTTTTCGTAGCCCAGAAAGACATACTCTATCGTCTTTGGCTCTAACTTAATCCTCTCATCCTTTGAAATTTGAATAAAGGCCTTATATCCAAACACTCGAAGATGGTCATAGGATGGCTCCTTTTTTGACAATATCTTCTCTAGCACTTCACTCTTTAAAGGCTTATTGGGTGACTAATTTGTGACCTAGGCAGCCATCTTCAACGCTTCAGCCCAAAAGGATCCATGAAACTTTGCTTTAGAAAGCATGCACCTGACCAATTTAAAGAGTGTGCGGTTTATTCGCTCGGCCACTCCATTCAGCTGTGGCATCTTGGTGGCGTCTTCTAATGCCTAAGGCCATGAGACCGGTAGTAGATATCAAATACCCCAATATACTCACCTCCGTTCACTTTAGATGGTCTTCAACATATTCACTGCCTAATATTTCACCAGAACATGAAAATGCTCAAATGTACCGAGGACTTGGTCCTTAGTCTTCAATGGGTAAACCCACAATTTTTTAAAACAATCGTCAATAAAAGATATAGAGTACTAGGTGCCACCAAACGACTTCTCTTTGAATGGTCCCCATACATCAGTATGGACCAAGTCAACTAACTCCGCCTTTTTAGAGGACGAGTTTCCATGGAATAAGACTCTCTATTACTTGCCGACCATATAATGAGGACACGTTCTCAGTCCGTCTTCCTTCATCCATGGGATAATGCCCTTCCTGGCCAAATAACACAATCCTTGTTCACTCATATGGCCAAGCCTATGATGCCACAAATCCTCAGACTCCTTACTGGTCGTAGCGTTCACATCTCTGACCACTGCACACACCTTCATTATATACAGGCCGGAGCATTTTTTTCCTCGTACTACAACCAGAGATCTTCTTGTGAGCTTCCACTCACCTTCATAGAAGGTATTACAATAACCTTCATCATCAAGCCGACCGACTGAAATTATGTTTAGCCAGATGTCAGGGACGTATCGTACATCTTTCAATAACAATTTTGTCTCATTATTGGTGACTAGTAACACACCACCTTTGCCAACTATTGGAGATGTTCCTTCGTTATCCATTCTTATCACTCCAAAATCTCCCCGAGTGTAAGAAATAAACAGTCCCCTTTTTAACGTGGCATGAAGAGAGGCACCAAAGTCTACTATCCAGTTGGACTGATCATCCATCTGACTTGCCACGTTTTCTTTACATGTTAATAGGAGATTGCCTCATATGACTATCGAGACCGAGGATTTGTCTTCTCATTGTCCCTTTTCTCCTTTCTCCTTCTTAGCATTCTCACGCTTCCACTTATAATATTTTTTTTCTGATGTGACTTTTTTTGCCACAATGATGACACTCAATGTTTTAAAACTTTGATCGAGATTTACTACGACCCTTCTCTTCAAGCTTCTATCCGCGTTCTCTACTTTTTCCCATGACTCGGTCACAAGTACCTCAGAGTGTGGGGAGGTTGAGACTCATTGTAACCGCTTTGACTCATTCATGAGTAAGAAAGTAATAATATTGTCCAACTTAAGCGTGTTCTTCCCTAACAATAAAGTTGTGACGATATGGTCATATGAAGCTGGCAGAGAAACTAGCAATACCAATGCCTTGTCCTCCTCTTTGATTTTCTCGTCAAGGACCGATATTTGAATTACTATCATGTTGAACTCATCCAAGTGCTTTTTAAAGTTCTACCTTCTGACAACTGCAGGTCATAGAACTACTCTTCACATGCAACTTGGTTGTAAAAGATTTGGACATATACCGACTTTCTAGCTTCTGCTAGACCTCCACCGAGTCTGTCAGGCTGAGGATCTCTTGGAGCATGTGGTCCGCCAGAAACAACTTTATGGTACAGTTGGTAAGATCCCTTTTATCTTACTATTCTTTATCGATAAAGTTCTCCGACTTCTCATCATTATTCTTTAACACCCTCACTCTTCCTTCTCAGATCAAGATGTTATTCACCCTTTCTTGTCAAAGGATGAAATTACCTTTTCGTTGAATTACTCCACGCTAAATGGCATATTCTTTGAAGACGATGACGCCATTTTATCAAAAGCTCTCAAACTGTGCTCTCTGATACTACTTATTAGGGTAGATAGTGTCCGACTACCACCGCAAACACACGCTATGGACAGAGAAATAAGGAATAAGAATTGAACAATAAAATTTTACATGAAAAATCATTATCAAATAAGACAAAAAAATCCTAAAAAATTTAGTCAACAAATAAGATCTACTATATGATATTGGTTACACAAATTACACGACTACGCAAGTCCACGAGACAAAAAATAAAAAATAGAGCACAAGAATATAAAGAACTCACACTTTGTATTTTACTCACTTGCTCTCTCTTTTTTTCACTATTTTTCTCTCCTCCTTCTCATACATACATGTTCACTAAGTACAACATATATATTATTAGGCAAAATGAGCAACCACCTACTCTCTATGGTGGTTGCGTGCACAGCTTCAAGGCCTACAACAGCAGGCACGCGCCCTATCCTACAGTAAGCGGCGCATGCATGCCTCTGGAGGTTGACTTATCGTCTTCTCAGGAATGACGTCTTCTAACTACCTAATCAGATAAGTCAACTTCACTCCTTTTTGCGGCAAACAGCTATTCAGCATATTTGTTCTCAGTCGGTCAACGCTCCGTTGACCATCTTCTTCTCTTAGTTGGTCAACGCCCATATTAACCGTCTTCCTCCCTTGACCAATCAATGCCCATGTTGATCGATCAGTCGTCCTTCTGCAATCCATGGGCAATACTGATCAAAACCGCGAACCTTCACCCGGTCAACAGTATATTGACCGGAACACATAATTTTCCGGTCAACAAGTTGATCAGTCATTTCTATCTGGCCAAAACTTTCAGTCAACAAACGTTGACCGAAATTTCTTGTGCCTAATCTGTGCAGAGTCTGTAGACACTCAGCGTAGAAGTTTGCAGACCTTAGTTGCACACAAGGTTCTCATACTCTATCTAAATCCTCCGTCTAACAAAACTTTCACACAGAAGTGACCCCCCAACAGTTCTCTGATATGTACTCAATCCCAAGCATTCCTACATCTACGTATTCTTTCTCATCCTCATATCTTTCCATTCAACTAAAAACGATTATTATTTGAATGTCGGAGGATATACGAGGGAGCAAATATCGTATTTCTCTGACATCTTATTTATTAGTTATAGTATGTAAAATTTAGATTTAAAGTAACAAAAATTGGACCTCCTCTAATTGGACACTTGAATTAGATAATTTTTTAATTCATTCAATAATTTAAATTCAGATATGTATCAATATTAATTATTAACAAATATATAATTAAAATCTAATGGATAATTAATTAAATTGATCATACATTTAAAATAATTATATATTATATTCATATGAGTAAAAGTGGGCTACGGCGCGTCTGAGCATTATAGACCTCATGATTTTCTTTTATTCATCTAAATGAGATTTAACAGATAAAAATTAATACTAAAAAATAATTAAAAATATAAAATATTATATTTTTATAATTATAAGTTTAATTATAATATCTAAAAATTATCCTTCATAACTGTACTAATACCATTATATTATTAAATATGGTTAGTGTCTTATAACAATTTTGGAAATAACAAGTGCACGTATTACGCTAAAGAGCTTTATTGTACAACTCATCTTCAATATATCTATAATTTAAATTTTTTATTTTTTAAAAAAATTATTTATCACAACATAAAATTTGAAAATAAATTATTAAATCCAAAATATGAAACTCATTTTTTACGTTAAAAAATATAATGAAAATACAACATAAACTTCTTAAATAAGAAAAAATATATATTTATGTTTACCTTTTATAATATAAGATTCATATTTTGCGATAAATGTATACAAAATGCTTTAAATATAGTAAATTCGATAAAATTCATACCTTAAGAACATAAAGAAATCATATATTCATATATATTTATATATATGTTATTTGAATTTTCAAATATTATTCCTAAAATTTATATTTAATATAAAAATAAGATTTACTTTTCAAAAACACAATTATTGATAATTTGTAAAACAAAAAAAAATGTTACTGAAATTAGGGTTAAAAAAATTTAAACTGTTCAAAAACAAATGCATGCAAATATATATATATAACAAATTTAACTATTTAATATTTAAAAGTTAAAAAATTTATGTCAGATAATATTTATTTTTTAATATTATATTTTATTATTTTAATATTATTTTAATGATTAAATATTATCTAGTATATTTTGTTCTCTTTAAAATATGTCATTCTAAAACATATTCAATAAAGTGCTATTTTTATATTAGTATTATTATTTTCTATTTTAAGGATTAGAAAAAATTATAACTTTAAGTTTTAAAATTAATTTTAAATTAGATACGATAAAATTATCTAAACACGTCTAAACCAACACTTTCAATTCATAATTCGAACCCAATACTCAATATATACCAAACCCTAGAGTTTGGGTTTTATGTAAGTCTAAATCCAACTCAAAACTATTTATTTTATTTTACTTTTAAAGAAGAAGTTTTAATTTTGACAATAGTATATAATTTCTATTCTATTAATATCATAATTCATTGGCGTTTTTATAAATTATTTTATATCACTGACTTTTTTTATACTGCATTTGGTCAGATTTACAAGGGGATATTCTGAATTACAACCTAATCTAAATTTATTTATAAAGTTTTAAATGTTACTCAAATTCTATTAAAACTCAGTTGATTCGTGTTGGCTATCGAATTTTGATTTTATATCTGATACGTTCATAGATTCGAATTATCTGACGGGCTAGAAGGTTGTTCGATCTTTCACATTGGATTAAATTGAAATCAGTCTGGTCCCTGTACCTTCTGACCTGAAATCTGTATAACACAACTCACAAATAAAAGGTCAGAAAATTAATAAAATTTGCTCTCCTATTTATCATCTAACGCTCAAATCAATAATCTTTCTACTTATAGAGAAAAATAAGAGGAGAAAGGAAATTTGCGTGGATGAATGTAGTGGAGGATTGAGTGTTTTGATACGCCCAGTCAATGAGTAGCTTAGAAGTTCACCTGGCTGAGGCAAATTAGGAAGTGCGCTTGACTGAGAGCGGCTTGAAATTGCATCCAACTGAGAAGTGGCTCATGAGATGGAAGATTGAGCTCCGAGGTTGGAGGGCAGAGGCTCCTAGATGGAGAGCATGGCGCCTGGATGGAGGGTATAGCGCTTGAATGGAGGGCTTCCTAGATGAAGGGTAGAGGCTCTTGGATGGAGGATATGACACCTGGATGAAGGGCCTCATAGATGGAGGATATGGTGCTTCGAGGGAGGGCCTCTTGGATGAAGGACAAGGCGCTTGGATGGAGGGCCTCTTAGATGGAGGAAATGGCGTCAGGATGGAGGGCCCATGCCTGTATGAAAGGTATGACACCTGGATAGAGGGCCTCCTGGTTGGAGGACATGGCGCCTAGATGGAGGACCTCTCGAATGGAGGACATGTCGCTTGGATGGAGAGTATAGCACCTGGATGAAGGGCAAGCACCTAGATGAGGGTAGAGGCTCCTGGATGAAGGGTAGAGGCTTATGGATGGAGGGTATGATGCTTAAATGAAGGGCTTTCTAGACGAATGGCATGACGCCTGAACGAAGGGCCTCCTAGATAGAGGGTATGGCACCTGAACGGAGAGCCTCCTAGATAGAGGACAAGAGCTGGATGGAGGACAGGAGCAAGGCTGCTGAAGTGCACTCGACCAATGGACAGCTTATGGAGATGCACTTTGTAAGAGAGTGGATGATGGGCAGAAAATACTGATTTTGTTGAGCCCTCTCGAGCTTCCCAAGAGCCTGCTATGGCATCTGCCTTTATAATATAATCTGCGGAACCGCCCCTACCAATCTTGGCGATGTAGGATTTTGAGAAGATTTGTTGGGTTGGAGTTGTTGGACTACAACGTGGGCCCATTCAGTGCCTTCCGCTGGGCTTTGGAGGTATCTCTGACGGGTCATTCATTTGCAGCAATTTAGATTTTGGGCCGACCTATGGTATTGAACCTATCACTAGCCTCCCATACGGGGGGGTTGAGTTTCATTGACTCCCGGCATGTCTGATGATGGGATGTCTTCTACAACTTCTAGCTTATGCGCTTCTTTTCTAGGTGCTTTGCAACCTTTCTGCAAAGGAAGGCAATGATTTGATACTTTGATTGGTATGATTTAGGGGTGATCTTCTAAGCACCGTCGATTCTCTTCATAGTCCTCATCGGGGCAACTAGGTGGAGTGGTGGCTCTGCCCTCGAAAGGGAGAAGGTTGCTTCTTTCCCTTCACGTTAGGGTGGACGACCCTTCCACCTACGACCCATATTAGATTGTCGTTGATTGCTAGATGTCTTGAAAATCTAGAAGTTCGGGCGATTGGCGACTTGGTGTTCTGGTAACCCGTCCGTCGGTTGGTCTCCCCAAGCACTTGGACGGGGCGCTAGCCAAGCAAGTTAGCCTCAAGCCTGCCAGAGTTGTGCACTGTCGGTCTGCAATGTTTAGGAGAATGACTTGTCTAGGCATCATTGTCTGAGATGTGCTGCCGAGTGCACTGACCAAGGTGCCGGGCGTATTGGTTGCTAGTAGGAGGTGCTCCACACGGGTGGAGGAGGCTTTGCACTTGCAGGAGGCCGAGAATTCTTGCTTGCAGTGGGAGTGTGCCAATCAGGACACCGAGGAGATAGAGTGTTGGGGTGATGCTATTGTTGCTGAGGCATTACAAAGTCAGGAATGGGCCAACTATCTCGACTGAGCTCTGTCTGAGTCTGAGGTGAGATCTCATGATCTCCCAAAGGCCAGTGCTTGGGCTTTGGATCAGACTGTGTCGCTCAGGTTCTAGGAGAGTTAGTAGCAGCTCAAGGACTCGCTGAGTGTGTGCACTCAATTGGAGGGAGAGTTAAGGATAAGGCTTCGCCCTGAGAGGGTGGTCCCGATACTGGAGGGGCAGCTTGGAGAGGACACATATTTCTGCAGACGGATAGTCTCCTTGGTGGCCCCGTATTTCCCTGTTGGCTTCCTTGACTAGAGGGGTGTTAAATTCTCGTTGCTCTAACTTGATAGGCTTCCTTGTTGGAGAAGGAAGAGGGCTTATGCCTTGATCTCTGGGGGACCCTTGACCACAAGATAATCATTTGGGCAGGCCACAGGTGGAGATAGCATTTTGTACCTTTTGAGGCCGTCAGGTGCCTTCCGGTGAATCAATCGAGCCACTCTAATCATTATTGCTGATATTTTTATTGTTTATGCTAGATTCCTTTGTCCGATACTTTTTTGCTTATCGACTGAGTGTTGTCATCATTTCCATTGAGGCACTGGAGGGACCTGTTTTGTCCGCTTGCCCCAACTATAGGTTGTCCAAGACTTAGGCAACATCTAAGAGCCCTCCGAGGAGGAAACTTAGGCTCTAGTCTGAAACACCTTGTTGTAAGGACACGCTTCGGGAGTAAGCAATGAGAGAGATGGAAACCCGACCAAGCGCTGCTACTGTTCTTATCGTTAGGTTACCTGGGCATGCTCCCCAAGTTGTGCTTGTTCATGCCAGGAGGAGGTCATGGCACAGGGAGAACCCACTTCCCAGCTGAACATAAGTGCTGCCATCATCATACTTGACCTAATGCATCCGGCCGGTTGTGCTCAGTCCGGCTGGGGGAGGTCATGACACTGAGAAAATACGATTGCTAGCTAAGCCTTGCGGCCATTCGGGCTTACCAGATGTATTTGTCTGTTTGTGCTCTATCCTAGTAGAGGGCGTTGCGGCACGGGTATGGATGAGCCTCACAAGGGTCCGCCAATTTTCTTGGCCGCGACCGTCGAGTTTTGGCAAAGTCTAAGTCGTTGCCAACACGTAACCATGTCGGTGCTCGGTCCTATCAGAGGACATCGTGGCCCACATGCATCTGGTACTAGTCCACTTACCATTGTTAACTGATGGTGTTCTCTCCTTCGGGAGGAGGTCTTTGCACGCATGCTGTAAAAACCCCCTAAGATTTTGAGTTTGACCACGCATGGGCCGCTAAGTGATGGGACCGAGGTTTAAATCTGATTGCATATGGGCCACTTAACGGGATCAGAGTTCAAATTCAACCGTGTATGGGCCGCTTGGTACAGTACCGAGGTTCTCTAACCTTTCGTAGGTCAAGTTTTAGGCGAATATGTGTTCACCCGATTTAGGGGCAAGTTAGGTCGTTTGATGTTATGAGATGATATACAATCAGTTGCATAAGCAAATAAAATAGCTTTTTTATTAGTTAAAGTATGGTTCAAACATTCAGCATGGTGTATACAAGACTTACTTAGATTCGGCACGGAATCATCGTCGGTGCTTGCAGCGGAGGGCATGCTATGCCTTTTGGACTAGCTATCAGTCCCGGGTGCACGACTTGAGCGCACTGTTCTAGAGGGTCATCGAGGCTCTTCCAATGATGCTCTGGCCTATGGCATCTAGGCTTTATGGAACTTGGTCTTTCAACTAGGGCTTGTCGGCTAGCATCTTACTGCGATGCCAAGCAGTCCACCTTGCCAGCGGCTTGGGCTCCGTCACTGGTCGACATGACCTCGGGTAACCCGGGCAGGTGTGGCGCTCCGATGGGAAATGTCTATTATGATGCGATGGGTAGTGGGCCGAGCATATCGAGTCACCAATCATGAGAACTGTAATATCTTTTGTGAGACTTGCTACTACGTATTGGGCTGATGAGAGACATCGTTGTGGGATCAGCCTTTTGACTTGGGGTTATAGCTAGTGTGCCTTGCTCTGAAGGATCACCGAGGCTAGGAATGGCCTACATCAACAAGGGGACTAGCCACTTGCATTGGCATTCTCAAAGCCAATGTCTTCTGGCGAGGGATGCCGCATGCAAGGGGTTGAGTGCTACGCCGCCCTCGAGGTTGTTATGGCCTGCTGCCTATCTCGCTCTGTGCACTAGTAGTACCTTCTAGCGTGGAACACCGCATGCAAGGGGCTAAGGGTACTACCACCCTTATGGTTGCCCCAACCTATTTTCGACACTACGCTGGAAACTTATGATTCTTCGACGGTTCGGTGAAGTGCAAAGGTGATCCAGGAGGGGCACCGGATCAAAACTTCAAACGTGGGATATCAAGTGCAATTTCCAAATGTTGCGAGGGGATGACAGAATCCCCGACATGAACTGTAACCTTGCTGTGTTGGCAAAGTGTCTTATGATACTGCACAAAATTCCTTGCCAAGCAGGGGTCCTCTTACCACCATGGGTGTGGCGTGGACTGTGCCGCTTTAGGCTTTCATTCCACGCCTCATGGCACGGTCGGTCTTCTGGCCGCTGCTAGGCTTTGTCATCCGTGGTTGCTCAGGCCATGAAGTCGTCAGGTCACTAGATCCTCTGCTGATGCTGGTCTGCATCAATCATCTTGGAGTCGAAAGGCAGAGCCCCTAGTGCAGGACCTTTTGGTGGACACATATGGTCCAAAAGAGGGCGCTCATCCTGGCACCGAGTGTCTGCATGCTTTGAGGCCACCCGTCCATCAGCATGGCTACCTAATGAGGGGTTATTGCCATGGGGACATCTCTGCCTGGCACGACGGGTCACGAGCTGAGCATGTCATGCCCCCATCGTGGCAACCATGACAGCTTCTGTTGGATCTACCGCTTTGCACAAGGTCGATGAGAGGTGCTGCCACGGGATCAACCTCACCAAGTCCTCGGGTCAGACCTCTTGCTCTAGCAAGGGAATGATAGGGCACCTTCTGGCATTGTAGGAGTCTTATTTATGAGCAAAAGGTTATTAGTCGTCTTGAAATAGCGAAAACGTCATCGTTTTGGTCTCTTGCCTTTCTCTCTGGGATTGGGTCAAATTTTCTTCCGGGAGTAGACCCTATAGCTCGGATTCTCCCAAATACGAAAGTCATTAGGCGGATGAGATTTTGTTTGGCGTGCTATCTCTTCCTTCGGCCTTTGTCTTTGGGGCACTGACATTTGCCCGAGGGAGGAAGGAGCCCTTAGACATTGTTGGTGCAGACGAACGCATAGGGCCTAGAGCAATAAGCGTATGCTCATCGAAGGGAGGTCGTGCATCACGCTTGCTACCTTGGGGTCATCACCATGGGAGGTGATGTCTCCGGCCGTCGTGCTAGCGGGTGTATGAGTATTGACCATGTTTGTTCTGTTGTGTGGTAGAAAGACTTTTCAATCATTTTTCACAGACAGCGCCAATGATATATCCATGGATCCGGGTTATCTGATGAGTTAGGAAACTACTCGATCTCTCATGTCAGGTTGAATTAAAGCTGGTTCGGTTCCCATACCTTCTAGCATGGAACTTGCACAACATAACTCATAAACAAGAGGTTAGAGAATTGGTGGGACTTACTTCCTAATTTATCCCTCGACACTTAAGTCAATAATATTTTTACGTAGAGAGAAAGATATGAGGAGAAAGAAAATATGCGTTGACGCATATAATAGATGATTGAGTATTTTAGTGCATCCGGCCAGGGGCAGCTTGGAGATGCACTTGGCTGAGGTGACCTAGAGGTTCCACCTAGCATAGAGGGCGGCTAACGAGATGAAGGATTGAGTTATAAGATTGGAGGGAAGAGGCTCCTGGATGGAGAGTCTCTTAGATGGAAGGAGGGCCCCTTGGGTGGAAGGTATGGAGTCTGGATGGAGGGTAGAGGCTCTTGAATGGAAGGCCTCCTGGATGGAGGATATGGCACCTAAATGGAGAACCTTCTGAATGGCAAGCATGAGGCTCTTGAATGGAGAGTCTCCTGGATTGAAGGCATGATGCCTGGATGAAGGGCCTCTTGAATAGAGGGTAAAGACTCCTTGAAGGTGGGCCTCTTGGATGGAGGATATGGTGCCTAAATGGAGGTCGTGGCGTCTGGATAAAGGGAATGGCCCCTGGATGGAGGGCACGGCCTCTAGAGGAGAGGTAGAGGCTCCTAGATGAACGACATGATGCTTGGATGGGCGGTAGAGGCTCCTGAATGGAGGATATGGCGCCTAGATGGAGGGCATGGTGCGTTGACGGAAGGCCTCCTTGATGGAGGGCGTGGTGCCTGAATGGAGGGTATGGCACCTTGATGGAGGGTATGGCGCTTGGACGGAAAGCCCCCTGGATGGAGGGTATAGCGCCTAATGGGGGGCATGGTTCTTAGATGGAGCGCCTAATGGGGGGCATGGTTCTTAGATGGAGCGCCTAATGGGGGGCATGGTTCTTAGATGGAGCGCCTCCTGAATGAAGAGAAGGAGTAGGGCTCCTGAAATGCACTCGACAAACTGGTGGCTTATGGAGATGTATTCGTAAGAGAGTAGCTAACGGGTTGCAGTATTGGATTTTGCTGAGCCCTCTCCAACTTTCCCCTTAGCCTGCTATGGTATCCGCCTTTATAGTGTGATCCGTAGAATTACCCCTACCAGTTTGGGTGATATGAGATCTTAAGAAGATTTGTTATGTTGGAGCTGCTGGGTTGCAATGCAGGCTCGTTCAATGCCTTGTGCTAGGCCCGTTTAGTGCAATGAGGGCCTCTTCAGGGCCCATTCATCTGCGATAATTCGGGTTCTAAGCCGACCCACAGTTCTTGACCCATCACTATCAAATAGTGTCATGGATATACTCTTTAATATAAGATTTTATTTATCTATTCATTTATTTATATTAATTGTCATGATTTCAATACAAAAGGCAAATATAATGAAGTTATAAAAATAATTAACCAATACCAAATTGTGAACTCACATAAAATGTTAGATAATCCGATAATATATGTATGATGTCTTAGGATACGATCAAAGCTCCTAAGCTTTGCCCCTAAGTTTATGTACCTGCTCAAACTTAATTAAACATGAATGAAAAATCGTCTCCAACTATAGTCCATCATCAACCTCATACAAATGGAAACTTGAGGCCCATTGGCCACAATTCAAATGTTTCGACATGATATATGCCAACACTATCATAAATCAGATTATTTCCGAAATTATACTATAATTTAAAACTGTAACAAAGACTATTTGTAAGCTAATTATTCAAATGGCTTTTTTATATCCAAAACCTTATAAAAGATTTTTATCTGCCAATCTAAAAGGTGATGAAATATAGTAAAAATAAATCTAAAGCATAACAAAGTATCCACACACATATACATGGCAAAAAATATGAGGAGGATAATTACAATAATCCTACGCAAAGTAGGGAAAAGTAAGAATTAGAGATAAACTTCATCAACCATTGTTGAATATTGAAGGTCAAGCTAAATATTCTTACCTTATAGTATGAGTCATGTACCACTATTTAAAACTTATTTGTAGATAACTATATATTATACCTATTAGACAGATATAAATGCTACTTTTCTGGCTTATGTATATGAGATAACGGCATTCTTTTATAAATTAATATATTATAATATGTCTAAATATATTCTACCAATATTTTGCAATAGTTTTTATTTAGATAAAAAATACTATGCACAATATACAAATTTCTAAATCTAAATAAAAGAAACACTCTACGCAATGGTTCTTATTTCTAAATTTTGAATATAAATATTTCAAATTTAACTCAATTGTAGAGTATTTATCAAATTATTGTATAAAAGATTTCAAGATTTCTTTACAACAAACTTAAATTCAAGCACAAGTCTTTAAAATTTCATGAACTATAAACAAAATTAACATGAACACAATTCAAGTTAGAAGAACAATATTGGGGTATATGCATGTGAATTTGCATAAGAAATGAACAAAATATTCTAACAATTTTAATAATAAATAAAAAATATATTTAAATGTACTTACCTTAAGTTATACTATCAATATTCAGTCTAAAATCATTTCAAATTTACCTTTTTTTTTCTTTTTTCTTATATTCTCTCTCTTACATTTCTCCATTATATTTCAAAAAAAATTAAAAATAACTAAAAAAATCAACAGAAATTAAAAATATATGCATAGATTAGTGCTTGTGCGCCAATCATGCACCCATCAAGTATAAATCTGTTTAATTTTAATACGCATGCATCCATCATACCCGACCTAAAGTGTAAACCTATTACTACTGATGTACAAACGCCAATCAAATGCAACCCCGAGCACCAGTTTTGCACAGGTTAGGAGTTGGCTCTCGTCCTTAAATTCAAACTTTTTACCTAAACATACGATCATTCTTAACAATTCAATTAATTAAATTAGTCTTGATAGCATAGATATCATATCTACTACTCAAGTGATAGCATGTATTCTTTTCTTTCATACAGTTATCAATTATTTAAAAAAAGCCCTTGCTCTTTCCTACCTCTCTGCCCTCTCCTCCTGGTGTGCTCTTATTGTAGAATTTTGATTGTGGGGCTATATGTTTTGTGGAGATTTTTTCTCCCTTTTTTCAAATTTTTTATACTTTTAAAGGGCGAATTATTATCATTATTTTCAAAAATCTAATTTTATCAATTTTTAATATTTTAAAACGTAAATTATAACT
>JAOVVI020004813.1:0-14929 GCA_028571085.2 Nepenthes alata
TATAGTGTATTTTTCGGTGGTTTTTCCCTTTGCTTACAAGAGGGTACTTCCACGCCAAAAACTCCCTGTGTCTTCTCAGTCTCTATTTTTACCTTGCGTATCCGAGAGCCTTGCTCTGTTGTTATCCACTCGGTCACCGTGACTTCCGCGTGTTTTGCGCCAACAATGGCATGATCCGTGTTAGTGGCTTTCACATAGTCTTGGGTTAAAGGGTGTTTAGGAATAGTTTTAACGTGTATAAGGTTGTGAACAGTTAAAGTTCTGTCTTTTTTGAATCAATACTTGGTGGGTATGGTTTTCTCATTCTGCTAATCTCATGAACTAAAAAGGTTGATTTTCAGTGAGATATGTTAGATGGCGTTATTAATATATGTGTTAACATTTGTTCCAAATGATATTTTGGTGTTTGAAGGGGAATCCTTTACACCTGCTACTTTTTCTCGGTGAAGCAATGCTGTGAATTGTTACTTCGTATAAGAAAACCCTAAATTTTGACAAGTACTTAGGAAGTTTCCCCCTTTTTAGCTGTGATTGTGTGTATCTATAAGCAGATCTATTTAAATCCATCTATTGAATCTATGTATTTTTCTGCTAGCTTTTAATATGAATGCATAAAGAAATTCCAGCTCCCAGAAACTGCTTTGTCTCAGTCAGTATATATGCCAAATTTCCTGTTGCTTCCTTGTCTCTTTTGCTTTAAGGTTTAGTTCAGAGGCCAACTATATGTTTTGGCAACCAATCTCAGGTTGTCTATGTCTTACAGTTGTTAGACAATAAATCTGCTGTGTCATTTCATCATTTTTTGTTTCAAATGTTTTCGAAGAATTCCCAGGCAAATTTATCTACCTGCTTGCTCCTGTTTTTTTTTTTTTTGGCCCTGTGGTTCAGTCTGAAGCAATTTGAAAATAAAAGCTTTTGTCATTCACATCTTTTGTCAGCAAAGATATCAAATTTCAAGGACTCGTTGCTTCCACATGCTGTTAGCAGCAGCATATGAAGTATCAATACTAACTGCTTTTGTTGGCATTCAAGTTATGAATCAGATGATGTCAATAGAAACCATTTTCTCATTATGCATGAGCTTGTGCTATTTTGATTATTCTGCTTGCATGTAGCCTAAGAAGCACCTCCTACACTTCCACCATGCTAGCGTGTGGATAGTATATTTTTTTTCTTCTTTTCGGCTCCAACATGTTTTAGACATGTTGAGTTATTTTGTAATTTTTAGAAGAAAAAAAAGGGTTCTTAGTATAATTTAAAAGAAAATTTGGGTCATTTGATAATTTAAAAATAATTAATACCTAAGCCCCGTTGCCTTTTTTTCCCATCATGTGAGATGTGTTATAGCATCACTCATTGTATTGGTTCACATGCAAATCTGCGAATTTTGTTGGATGAAGAAACAAAAAAATGAACATTTTTTTTGTTGGTAATTTAAACATAAAGTGGTGTTGTTGATTAATTATATTGTCTGATCTATAAATAATCTATAAACTTTATTTAACATATTTCCAGCATATTGTATTTCATTTCTAAAAAATTATGGCGAATTAGTATTGTGTTTGTGTCTCATATTAGTGTAAATGCTTCTTAGCATGCATCCTACAATTTTTTTTCTTTTAGTACTCAAGTTGTTTGGCATGTTAGCCTTGTTGATTGTGTTGGTGACTATTTCCTTGGGCTTGTGGGAACGCTGTATTTCATCACCACCTTCAAATTCTATCCTTGTGCTGTTTATAGGTTTTGATACTCGATCTTTTTTCCATAGGTATTTTGTCTAGACCATCGAGCCTATACTCAACACCGCTGCTCACGTGCCAATAGACAAGATGTCACCGTTGTAATTTGCCCGCTCTGTGCTAAAGGTGTCCACCTAATTCCTGACGAAGACCCGAACATCACTTGGGAAGCACACGTTAACATTGACTGCGACCCATCTAACTATAAGAGCACAACAGAGAAAAGAAAATGCCCCGTTGCTGGCTGCGGTGAGTTCCTCACATTCTCCAACAAGATCAAGTGCCGTGATTGCTGTGCCGATCATTGCCTGAAGCACCGGTTTGGGCCCGACCACAAATGCCCCGGCCCGGGAAAACCCAATACCAGCATCCAGTTTATGAGTTTCCTAAGCAGAAGCAGAAGCAGAAGCCTAGACACGGGACCGGAATCTAATCACCCTCATCCAACATCATCATCTGCATGGGAAATACTAGTGAATGCAGCTTCGACAGTTCGAGCCACAGCCAAAGCTGGCATGGCAAAGTTGAGCAGCGAGCTTAATCAAGCATCGAATACTCTGAACAGTCAGGATGCAAAAAGAAGCAGTGGAAGCAGTGGAAATGGAGCCGAGGTTTGCCCACTGTGCCAGGCAAGCTTTTCCTCTGTTACTTCTCTAGTGGATCATGTGGAGAGAGTTCATGAAAGTAGCAGTAATGAGGCTAGGGATGTGAATATTGACTTGTGCCCAGAGTGTCGCAGAGCATTCCGAGATCCCGTAGCTCTTGTCGAGCACGTCGAGAGGGATCACAGATGTCTTTAGAGACGTCAGGAGTCGGTCTCTGTCTTGCTGGCAACCGCTATTTTATGACCATCTGGTAAAATGATTCATTCTGCCATTTTTGTTTTTCAAATTTTTTGGAGTTAAAATATCTCATCCAAGAATGAAAATCAATCGAAAATCTGCCATTTTTGAAAAACCTCTATCGGGTCAGAGGTTTTGAGATTGGCTGTTTGTGGTGAGTGCTATGAAATGCACACACCCCATGAGCATTTATTTTCATTCTCCGCATCTCCTTTATTTTCTGGTTTGATAAGGGGTATATATATGACTTGAGATTTTTTTTTTTTGGAATATTTGATTAAAAAAATTCAATAGATAAAATTTAAATATTAAATAATATTTTTGAAATAATTATTTTTATTAATTTTTTAAAAATATTGGATTTAATATTTATAAGATATTAAGTAAAGAAATTAAAAATATAACTATTTTACATATTTTTTATTTTTTTATTTTTACTATTAAATTTTAATTTAATGATCTTCTTATACAAGTATTAGGGTTTTCTTGGGAGATATATATGCCATCTCCATCTCTATATTGACTGCAGAGTGAAAAGTGATCAAAATATAGCTAATTTTTTATAATATTAATGGATATTAATCAAGTATTGATGAAGGCTGATTCTATTAGATTTTCGAGTAAATAAGGCTCAATTGTATTTTCTGTTTTTAATTTATATTTCCAAAAATTACCAAATAAAAAAAAAGTGAGATTCAAATTTATATCACGAAAAAATCTTATCAATTAAGTATTATTGAAGTTTCCATTGTAATTTAAATATACTCTGAACCACACAGTAAATATTCATGGTTAGTGCTGTGTCCACACAATTAAGTGATGGGTATTGATACTCATGGCTCATTTAGAAGGCCCACCTTTGTGAGTTGGATCCCTATGCTAAGGAGATCCAGGAGGCTAATTTGGCCCAAGAGAAATAATGGCCGAAGAACCTTAATTAGAGACAGAAGTCTCTAATTAAGGCATGAGGACTCTGTTGAAGACTAATGGCCGAAGATCCTTAATTGGAGACCGAAGTCTCTAATTGAGGCACGAGGATTTATGGTGATAGTCGAGGACTTTGCTTGACCTGCCAACTTAGTATACCAGAGTTGGTGGCTGACTCTGTCAACTACAAGAGGGGAGAAAGGCGACATCTCAGGGAAGATAGCAACTTTTGCAGAGTATGCACGATTTGTACAGAGTAGTTGACTTTCAGAGTCTATAGGGTTTTGCAGAGCATGACAGGATGAGTTTTACAGAATTGATAGCAGGCTTTGTTATGCACGTAAGCCCCATGTCGGGCAGGTGAATGCAGATCTATATAAATGCAAAATGAGTTCCGAACAAAAAAGGCATGCATAAATACAAGTACAAATGAAGAGAAAACACAGAGTGAACATAAGAAGACGCTTTTCTGCTCTCAAGCCCTGTTTTCCATTCTTCCTAGGGCTTCTAAAACCTGGGTCCCTTGTAATCAAATTTTTCATAGTAAAGTCGGTTACGGATTTAGTGCCCCATGATTTTTTTCTATTGTTAGAAGAGAGTTTTTCACGTAAAAATATTGTGTGTCACTAATTTCATCTCTAAACTTCTTTAGCTTTCCAAAACGCTTTCTGAAAAGAGTGAGCTCCCACGAAAACTTAACCCCACATCTGCACCCTCTAATTATTTCCACAAAAAAGACCTTCCGTTTTCTTTTGTATTGCACGGGATTCGGATCCCCCACATCTGCAGAGGGCAGGTCTGCTTCGAGCAAACATTTGGATACCTGTCCGCACAACAGTCAGGATCTAATGACGCAATATTGGCGTCATCTGTGGAAACTGACAAAAAGTCTGGTTTACACATTTTTAATAACTGAAACATGGTGAATACATGAGCACAAGCTAGTGCCCCGGTTAGAGATGCTGCTTCATGCGATAACTGCCCTCCTACGGGCTGTAGGATGGATGATCATCTTGATTGTGTGTACGGGCACTGGCAATGAAGATGGATGACATCTCCAGAGCCATTCAAACCTTTTATTCAAAGTTGGATGAGCGACCTATGGGGGCACCATCCAAGGCCTCTCAATTCGCGACGTTCAGGAGAAGGAGTAGGGGAGGAAAACACACCTCTAAGAAGACTTGTCAGCATGAGCACTCTGGGATCCAAGTTGCGTAGAGCAACAAGGTCCCGCCGCGACTTGAAGGTCGCTTGAGTCTTAGAGTTCAGGAGGGCAGCTTAGAGAGGCGAAATCCTCGATATTCGGGTGACAATCGAGAAACCACCTTTCAGGACAGGCCCTCCAGTAATGAATTCTCCATAGAGGGTAAGAGTCGTCTAGAATCGTAGACTGCACAGAACCCCTACGAGTTGAGGAATTATCTTAATGAGAAAAAGATGACGGCTTCTCCACAAGTGGAGGAGAAGCTTGAAAAAATCTGGCAGCAAGTTTTTGGAGAAGACGCTGGAGGGAGAACTACTGACCTACACAGATCACCATTTACAATGGAGATCAAGACGATGCTGCTCCCTCCCAAATTTAAAATGTCAAATCTTGATGCCTGTGACGAAAGTTCTGATCCTATGGATCACTTTCGAGCACATCTGAGCCTCTAGAGATTAGATGAAGCGACGATGTGTTAGTGCTTTCCCTTGACACTCAAAGGTGATGCTAGGATATAGTTTTATGGACTTTCAGCAAACTCAATTCGATCATTCAGTGAGTTGGCAGATAATTCTCTCTCTCAATTTGCTTCCAGCAGAAGGCTAGAGAAGCAACTATGACACCTTACTCGTGTGAAGCAATGGACTAGGGAAAGTTTAAAGGGTTTTTTTGTCTCTATTTATTACAGAGGCCAAGTAAATTCCAAAATTGACGGACGGGGTTAAGCTCAATGCTTTTCTATCTGCAGTAGAATGGGGCAGTTTCTTCAAGCACATTGTCCACAAGGGCCCATAGACCTTCAGAGAGGCCATGGTCATAGCCTGAGCATATATAGCGGCCGAAGAGGCCAATGAAGAAAAGAAGCCCAATCGAGAAGAGAATTTCCACCCTAGGGTGGTGGAAGAAAAATGGAAGAATGGGGACCATCAAGGCTCCTGAGGGCCGAGAAAGAAGCAAAAGTCTGAGCAGGTTGTTCGAAGGGAGTTCAGGCCTATGAGTTTAACTCTCTTGAATGATTCACGTACTAACATCTTGATGCAGATTTGAGATGAAAAAATTTTAAAGTAGCCAAAAGTATTAAAGAATGCAGATGGAGGTGATCAGTCAAAGTATTGCCACTACCACCGCTGTGGAGGTCACAATATTGAAGATTGTCGGACGCTACAAAAGGAGATTGAAGAGCTGATCAAGAGAGATCACCTTAACCGCTTCCTACAAATACTCGGATAGGTCTCCGAAATAACAGGTGATGATGAGGCTGACCAACCAATGGACAGAGTGGCAGCGAAAGTAGTAAACATGGTATCAACTCGCCCGGCCCAAGGTGACACCAAGGAGAATTTCGCGAAGACCGCGACTAACAAGAGGCCAATGGTAAAAATTAGAGAAAAAGTCATTAGTTTTAGTAATAAAGATATGACTCATGTAACTTTTTCACATTAGGAACTTATTCGAGGATTGCGTCCAAGACTCTCTCCTTCTTGGTAGCAGACTTTCCATCGGTTTATAATGCTATCCCCGGACGTCCTTATTTGACTCTCTTCTGTGCTGTCATTTCTATCTGAAAAAGGACTTTTTTATCCTAAAATGTACAATCAAGTTTCGATCCCAGTAAAAATAGCAAAAGTAGTAAAAATTAAATATTTAATACACGTAAAGAATATTTATTTCTAGATGCTATTGATAAGGACAAGTATACAAAATATAAACGAGTATAAACAATAATAAAAAGATACGAGTTTTGGTGACGAATGGAAAACTCGATACTCACGGTAATCGAGAAAAATCTTCCGGGCTTCAACGGCAAGGAAAGCAATGCACTATGAAAATCAACTTACAGACCGGGTGGTAACGACGCGCTAACCTAGTCGACTTACTCCCGTCTCGTGATCCCTACCAAGGAATTCCTTGGATTTGCCCACGATAACGAAACCGGACACCTTCTGGTCTTCACGTCAATCTTTCCTCTTTAGCCACTTGAATTGCTGAACACGATCGAGTCTCATTCTTCAACGCACCGACGTCTCCAACGAAGGTAGAAAGATGTAAGTGTTTGAATGGCAAAGGAAAAATGTAGAGAAAACTAGTTAGAACATGAAGCTCAAGGTTGTAGTTTTTAGTTTTCTCAAAAGAAGTAAAATCAATGGAGTTTTAACAATGATTCTTCTCAAGTGAGGCACAAAATTGATCTGCCAAGAGTCCTCAGGTTCTAAAAATATAAGCCAAGTATTTATAGAGGGCTCAAAAATTATATTTAAAAACTTACCCGTTGCCGCAGCGTTCGAGCGTGGGGCGGTGCACGGCGAGCGGGGATCATTCTGGATTTTTGGGTCGAGCGGGTAGCGAGCGCAAGGAGGGCGCGGGGCTTTGGGTTTTTGGGCTCGAGCGGATGGATAGCACACGGCAGGCGCGATATTAATGGAAGTCAGAACGGACAGCAACGGATGAATGTTGATACAACTCTTTGACAATGCCTAACCCGTCATCGATGTAATATAAATATTGTCACGGAAAGGGCCAATCATAAAAATGGCCCTAACACTATCCCACATTTAAAGATGAAATTTTCAACACCATTTGGGAGTAGGGAGGTCATCGGTGATCAAGTGGCCGGACAGACATGCTATCTATCTCAAGTCTCTTAGGCACCTCTTCCCCAACATATTGAAGACCTTGATTTTCGTGATGAAACAACGTTGCTATAGGCTCAATCTGAAGAGTCAATAGACCAAATCCCTTTGGATCCCAACGACCCTGAAAAGTTCTCTATCTCACTCCTTTCGAAATCAGCTTATCGGTTTCCTCCAAAAAAATTCGGACGTCTTTACTTGGGTATCGAGTGACATGCCAAAAATACCAACTGGGGTAATGGTCTATAAATTGGGCCTGAATCCATTCATAAAATCGTTCGGCAAAAGCGAATAAATTATTCGATTGAGAAACTGATAGCCATTCGTGAGGAGGTAAGGAAACTTCTAAACGCAGGATTCATCTGGGAGGTACACTATCCGGATTAGCTATCAAACGTGGTCATGGTAAAAAAGGTCAACGAAAAATGGAGGATGTGCGTTAACTTTACGGATGCCAACAAGGCATGCCCGAAGGATAACTTTTCGCTGCCAAGGATTGATCTTCTTGTAGATTTGACATCTGGATATGAACTCTTAAGTTTCATGGACACGTACTCAGGTTACAATCAAATACGGATGAGCCATGAGGACAAAGAGTACACGTCATTCACGACAGACCAATGGATATACTGTTACAAAGTTATACCCTTCGAATTGAAGAATGTCGGTACCACCTATCAACGGCTCGTTAACAATATATTTGAAACCCAAATCGGAAGAAATGTGGAGGTTTATGTGGATGGTATACTCGTCAAAAGTAAGATAATCGACCACCATATCCAAGTTCTGGATGAGACTTTCAACGTCCTTAAAGCACACCAAATGAAACTTAATCCGACAAAGTACACGTTCGGAGTGGCTTCTGAAAAGTTCTTGGGCTATATTATTTCACGTCGACGGATTGAGACAAATCTAGAGAAGATCAGGGCCATCCTTAATATGAAATCCCATCGGACGGTGAAAGAAATCTAGAAGCTGGCCAGGAGGATAGCAACACTCTTTTGTTTCTTGGCTAAAACGGCCGAGAAATACTTGCCATTTTTCAACGCTTTGAGGGGGACCAAGACTAATGGTTTCCAGTGGAGAGTGACTGTAAGGAAGCCTTTTGAGGTCTCAAGGAAAGTTTATTGACCCCCCTCTCTTGGCTTCTCCTCAACCAGGCGAAGCATTATACTTATACTTCACTGTGTCTAATACAACCTTAAACTCGATGTTGATTCGACAACAATATGACAAACAACAACCTGTATACTATGTCAGTAAAATCCTAACTAATGCTGAAACCAAGTATTCTCATGCGAAAAACATGGCTCTGACGCTTGTGTATTCTACTAAAAAACCAAGACCCTATTTCAAAGGGTACAACGTTGTAGTCCTGACTGATCAGCCTTTAAGAACAATATTACAGAAGTCCAAGATGTCAGAACAATTGGTCAAGTGGACCATTGAGTCAGAAGAGTTTGACATAGAATTTCACCCGAGGTCAACCTTAAAAGGTCAGGCCTTGGCAGATTTCATTGTTGAGATAACGACCCCAACTCTGGACACTTTAGGCCTTTGTAATGCTGATGAACCTCACAGCCCACCAACATGGACTCTACATGTGGACAGCTCTTCAATGAAAGATGACTGTGGCACTGACGTTGTGTTGAGAACACCTGAGAGATCAGAGATAAAATATTTAATAATTTTTGGGTTCCCAACAACTAATAACGTTGCATAGATAAAATATTTAATGATTTTTGGGTTCCCAACAACTAACAATGCCACAGAATACGAAGCACCGCTAGTGGGACTTCGATTGGCTAAGGAATGTTCAGCCAGGAACTTGATTGTTTATAGTGACTTTGAGTTAGTTGTCAACTAAGTCCACAAAAATTTTGAAGTAAATAAGCCACAGCTTTCCAAGTACCTTTTGAAGGTCTGAAGTTTGACTTCGACTTTTAAAAGGATAGAAATGGTCCACATCTCTAGAGAGCAGAACGGAAAAGCTGACTTGTTAGCAAAGGTAGCAGTATCAGGAGACCTTGAGCAGTATGCCCGAGGGATGTGTGAAGTCATTGAGAAATCCAGTATAGAAGGTTCCGACCCAGGGGTAATGCAGATATTGAATGCTAACAATTGGATTACTTCCTATTTTAGGTACTTCTCTGACGAAACATTACCTGAAGATTCGATTAAAGCCAAGAAGGTGAAAAAGATAGCATGTTGGTATACCATCATGGATGGCCAGTTGTACCGACGTGGGTTCTTTGCCCCATATTTGTGGTGCCTTACCCCCAAAGAGGTTGATTATGCTCTCCAAGAAGCACACTTCAAAATTTATGGATCCCACATGGGGGCAAAAATCTAGCTTTCAAACTGATGAGGCAAGGATATTATTCATGAAGTGCGACGCCATAAATTTTGTGCGAAAATATAAAAATTGTCAAGCCCACGGGAACCTCACTCACCAGCCTCACACTGAACTTTGAGCTTTGCAATCATCTTGGCCATTTGCACAATGGGGGCTTGACATATTTGAACCATCTGTCGATAGCTTCTGGATAGAGAAAGTTACTGATCGTCAAGATCGACTATTTCATGAAGTGGGCTGAGGCCACGCCGTTAGCTCGGATAACCGAGCAGAATGCTATAGAGTTCGTTTGTTAGAGCATTGTGTGCAGGTTCAGTATTCCAAAATGTATTGTGACTAACAATGAAACCCAATTTACTGAAAAATAGTTTGCTAAGTATTGTACTAATCTAAAGATAAGGTTGGTTTATACGTCAGTTGTATATCTACAAAGTAACAGGCAAGTGAAAGTTACGAACTGCACAATACTACAAGGCCTGAAGACAGAGTCGGAGCATTCACGGGACTCATGGGTGGATGAACTTTCATCAGTCTTGTGGTTGTACAGAACAATGTCGAGAGAACCAACACGAGAAACACCCTTGAGCCTATGCTATGGGGTCAAAACAATTATTCTAGTGGAAGTTGGACTGCCTAGTCTCCGGGTCGTGTACTTCAACTCAGGCGATAATGCACAAAAGTTTTGAGAAAACGTTGATATGCTCGAGGAAGCCATAGACATGGCAAGACTACGGACAACAGTATACCAATAGAGAATTGTCAGATATTATAATAATAAGGTGAAAGCACGTCAATTCAAAGTAGGAGACTTAGTGTTGAAGAGTATTGAGACCAAAGGTAAAAATATCGGCAAGAACAAGCTTTTTTCAAATTAGGAAGGGTCATTCTTGGTCTTGGTCATCCTTGAAAATGGGGCATACAAATTAAGCACCCAGAAAGGCAGACTTGTCCCTCAAATATGGAATGCCTCTCACCTCAAAAAATATTATCAGTAAATGTGTAAACGACCAGGTAAAAGTCAATTACACCATTTGATGTGCTTGTGTCACGTTCATTAATGCAATAAAATTCTTTTTTCTTATTCGATGTTTTGTCTTCATTTAAATATTTTCAAATCATTTCATAAATTACAAGGTCTAGGCTGCTCCTAAGTCAAGTGAAATAGTTCCTTTCACTTGTTCCCGAAGTTGTTCTAAAACAGTTAGTAAAACTCGGTAAGGCCAAGCGGCTCATTTGAAGTCGAACTCAAAAACTCGACAAGGCTGAGTGGCACATTTGAAGTTGGACTCAAAAACTCGGTAAGGCCAAGCAGCTCATTTAAAGTCAGACTCAAAAACTTGGCAACAACACTAAACAACTCGCAAGAGGTTAAATCTAAAAACTTAGGGGGCTTAAAACAGTAAGAATGTGAAAACCTTAAAGGTAGCATCATCAGCCAACAACGGTTTAAAGGTTCGTACACTTCACTCATAAAGGATAGAGCTTCCTTATGACATGTTTAAGAAAGAGCCTGACGTATAAGCAATCCAAGTAAAAGAAGAGATTACATCAGAAAATAAATTTTTTTCATATATTGAATGCACAACCAAAAAATTAAATTAAATTAACTCCGGGAAGACCTTGACTCAGAGGGGTTAAGAGTCTCATCCTCTTCTAGGTGACCGATCAGATCTGACTTGTATTGAGCACTGGCATTTGTCGGATAAAACAGAAAAAGAGAAAACTTTGGGATCAATATCCTTATTGTGCGATGGCATAGACCAATGCTATCCGAGTACTTGTGCTCTAATGCAGATCTGATATCCTCGACCTTTATTGAAGTCCCGATCTCGTCCTCTAGCTAAAGATTCCTACTTTGAAGGGAGGTATATTGCTATGCTGGACCTTTAGCAAATCCTCAAGGGAAGAAATCTTACTCTTGGCCTCTGTGAGCCCACGCTTAAGATGATTTGCACGCTCCTCTGAAGCCCTGAAGGTATCTAAGTCAACACAAGACTGGGCGGCTTCATCAATAACTTGAGTAAATTGGCCGACCAACTCACGTAGCTGCAAAATAGAAATCGATCATTAAAGCGTTGTTCGAAAGAATAAGAACCTTAGGTGCTATGGAGAAGTACTTTTGAAAAGAGAGAACTCCTTACTAAACCTTCCTCCCTGGGAGCTTCGGACTCCAAGGGTTCCATCGCATGAGCGACGTCAGCTCCAGTGGTTGCCTCTTTAGTCTCAGAGGCCTCTATTATGGCCTCAGACATAGGGGTCGCTTCGTAAATTTCTGAGACTGGGGGTCCAACTATTTCAAAATACTCAGCACCCTCAGTTTCTATCTTAGTGTCATGTGAAGTCCCTGTGATGTCTTTGGCCAGAACCTTTTGAAGGACCTCGGACGGGATATCCCTTGCTCTATAAATTTAGATTGTATAAATTTAGATTGCAAGATAGGGGAGCTCAGGAATGGGCATCTCTGTTACCCTTATTTCCTCGGCATGAGAACTCTTGGTCGGACCCTCAGTTACCTCCTCGGCCTGTACCTTAGTTATATTCTCGGTTGGATTATTAATCCAATCCGATACTTCTCCAGAAAAGATGGACGAAAAGTTAGGCACGGGCTTGCCAAAGGAAAGAGGAGCGACGGGTGGCTCAACACTTGTGTCCTCGGTTTGAGAAGGTTGAACAGATGGCTCACCAAGTGTCGAAGGTTCGACCACATCAGCACCTTCGACCGTTGTTTCAGATGGCCTCTTTTTCCTCACCAATTGACCGATAACGGCTTCGTCGTCATCGGAGGAAGAAGTCTCAACAACAATCCTTAGACGTTTAAAAGTCTCCGTCCGACGACTTTTCTCTACCATCTCGGACGGCTTCTCAATTCTCAACGGCTTAAGCTTTCTTTTCAGCTTCCTTTTCTTCGCGAGAGGAATGGTGGAGACTCCTGAGTCCTTGGATTGAGGATCCCACTTGGCCTTTTCAAAGGCATCAGCTTTCAACCATCGATTCTTTTTTTTTCATTAAAAGAATCGAGGTTATCCCGTATAATATCAGTAAATCCATTCACTGCCTCTCTCTCATCACTCGAAGCGTCACCACAAAAACCCAATTTCATATTTTCCCATTCATTCGATACACCCATTCAAGGGGGATGGCAAGGAAAAAGTACTTATTTTTTCATCTCTTAGTGGCATCAGGGTTTCTACCACTAATATCAATTTTGGTCAAGGAAAAATGATAATCCAGTCTTGGCCGTGAGTAAACCTCAAAATAACATTGACCATTGCGGCTTCAAAAACTTTACCATGGCAACATGCGAAGACATAAAGGGAGATGAGATACCTCACCCCGTTCGGCTGTAATCTGGCCACTGGAACTTTGAGAGCCTTCATTATTTGGTAAAGCTCCAGTATCATGGGATAGCGAAAACCACCATTTAGACGGACTTCGTAAAGGGTAATGAAACCATTTGGAGGGATGCAAGCTCTATCGTTAGTGCCATGCAACAACATTGCAGTCGAACTCGGAATCCTATATCCAGCATGAATGACCTCTAGATCTTACAAAGAAAGGGCAGATGGAATATCATTTACTTCAGGAGTCATCCCGAAACCAGATGAGAAAAGTGGGAAACGAAAGTCCAAAAGAGGAAGACATACAACGTTCTAAAGAGCAGGAAGATTTAGAGTTGCAGACGAAAACATGAAGGAGTGGAAGGATTTCTAAACCACTGAAGAATTTAAAAGATGCGCCTCATTATGGCGGATCACGCATCAACCTCCCATAAGCTACAGGCAATAATAACCCTCATATTTTTGAGGTGACGCCAATTGCATTTAATGCCTCAATTGACGGCGCACGCCAGCATTTCAGACTCGAAGAAAGTCCTCAGACATATTTTGGTCCTACTATTAGTTTCAATAATATCCTTGAACATTTGAAAGTTTACTTTGAGAGTTTGCTAAATAATGGATACAATGCAAAAGCACATACAGTTTTTCAGTGGAGAGTACCTCCCCACGTCACTCAAGATATTTTCGTAATCAATAGACATGCCAAGAGTTGAAGCTCTCAAACCTCTTAGTATGGGGAGTAGTGATCGGTATTGATATCCAGGGTTTAGTTAGAAGGCCCACTTCCGTGAGTTGGGCCACTGTTTTAAGGGGGCCTAGGAGGCTAATTTGGCCCAAGAGAAATAATGGCCGAAGACCCTTAATTAGAGACCAAAGACTCTAATTAAGACCCGAGGACTCTGTTGAAGACTAATGGCGGAAGACCCTTAATTAGGGACCGAAGTCTCTAATTAAGGCACGAGGACTTACGGTGATGGCCGAGGACTTTACTTGGCCTGCCAAGTTAGCGTGCCAGAGTTGATGGTTGACTCTGTCAACTGCAAGAGAGGAGGAAGGCGACATTTCAGGAATGATGGTAGCTTTTGGAGAGTACGTACGATTTGTGCTGAGTAGTTGACTTTTAGAGTCAGCAGATTTTGTAGAGCACGTATGATGAGTTTTGCAGAGTTGGTAGTAGGCTTTGCTACGCACGTAAGCCCCATGCTGGGTAGGTGAATGCATATCAATATAAATGCAAAATGAGTTCTGAACAAAAAAGGCGTGCATAAATGGAAATACAAAAGAAGAGAAAAAACAGAGTGAACACAAGAAGAAGCTTTTTTGCTCTCGAGCCTTGTTTTCCATTCTTCCAGGGGCTTATGGAACCTGGGTCTCTTGTAATCAAAATTCTTATAGTAAAGTTGGTTACGGATTAAGTATCTCATAATTTTTTTCTCTCTTCTAGAAAAGAATTTTCTACGTAAAAATATTATATGTTACTATTTTTCTCTCTAAACTTCTCTAATTTTCCAAAACGCTTTCTGAAAAGAGTGAGCTCCCTCGAAAATTTAACCCCACATCTGCATCCTCTAATAATTTCCACGAAAAAGGACATTCCGTTTTCTTTTAAACATATTAGTTCAGAAAATGAAATAAAACCACTGTCCATGCAATTACTTTTAATAACTTGAACCATTGGCTAATTGAATGTTCTTTCACTTTTGGGATGTTAAACTATAATTAATATTTAAAGAAAATGGGATATTAAACTATAATTTCAAGTGAATATCTATATAATGATCACTTGTAAACTATAATTTGCTTAAGTCACCCTTCTTGCTCTGTAGTAATAATTTGGCAGTGTCTAAACACTAACGTGGCAGCCATCGGCCAATAGTGATTGAAATCAACCCT
>JAOVVI020004814.1:3951-17204 GCA_028571085.2 Nepenthes alata
TGCCTCCACCTCACACTCCTCCAAAAACTCCATCATCAAGTCCTCCGACTCATCAGGCCCTCCGCCAACTAGCTCCTCCAAGGCCATAAGCGGCTCAAAAATTGACTCCGGCAGCTCAGTTGACGGCTCAATAACTGGCGGATCGATGACGGGCTCCGAAATCAACTCAGTCGGTGGCTCAACTGCTGGCTCACGAATCCCAGCCGATGGCTCAAAAGCAAGCTCAGGTTGCGGCTCTATGGTCGGCTCTAGCGTCTCAAGCTGCGGCCCAGAAGCCGGCTCCACTAGCTCGAGCTGGGACGCCCATGCCAGCACCATTGGCGCCAAAACCACAGCGCTACCCGCTCCGCTGCGCCACACAGCTTCAAGTTATCTAGGAGCCATTTCCACTCCCGAACTATCCCCCACACCAGAAAAACAACCAGTAACTATGTAATCTTTCCCAGAGGATGACGAAGAAGGCTCCAAAGTTGCAGCCCTCTTTTTCCTTGGACTGGTGGGAGCAGTAATAGGGGAAGGTTCTCTGTCAATTATAACTCTTGCTTTCCTCTTCCTCCAAGAAGCCCTCGACAATGACAACCTGAACTTCTGTGTTGGAGAAGGAGGACCCCAACTGGCTCTCTTGGCCTCCTCTCAAGAAACCAGGTGGTCTCTCCTAAAGTCCCCAAAGTGCTTTCTCACAAGCTTCAACGCCTCTTTCATGGTGTCAATCTCCATCTTCTCTGGCATTCTAGTAAGCTCCTTTGGAACCTTGCCCCATTCCCTGGACAAGGGCCATGACTCCGCTACATGGACAAAGAAGAAGCGATCCTTCCAATTATTCAACGAATCATAAATAATACTGTTGATCGAAAGATCCCTCGGGGCCAGAGAGATCCAGTCATCACTTTAAGTAAAGCGAAACATCACTCTCACTATGCCGATCGTCAATATCCGAGAATGATGGCGCATAAAGATGCATATGGAGTAGAGGTATCACATGACATTGGCATGAAGACGTGCGATGGGCACCTGGAGAGTGGAGATGATATCAAGTAGCTCCTAAGGAACCGGAAGATAGAGCCCACTCCTCAGGTAGGCCTCATACACAGTGATGCAACCCTTAGGAGGGGAGCATGCTCGATCCTCCTTGCTAGGGATTCTGAAGGCGATCTCCTTAGGAATGTTTTACTCAATGTACAACTCCTGCATATCACTCACACTGAGAACAGAGACAATCTGAGAAGCCATGAAAATAGAAGCAAGAGAAAAGACAGTGAAACACTTAGGAATTTCTCAGGAAAGAAAAGACCAAGGAAAGCGTGGGAAGTTTGAAATATAATGGATGGAATACTTAAAGGCATGCGAACAACAGAAAAGGAAAAAATCGTCTCATAAAGGAACGCCCATCATTGTCGGCAGTGCCACTCTCTAAAAGGGGTGTAGACGATACCGATCCCCTGGCGCATTAATTATCGGGATCATAAACCCCCTACATGTGGACGTGTGGCCCACTTTCGAACTGACAGTCTGGCGGTATGATGGCGCGTCCTTTCAAACTCCCTCAGTTCTCCGGATTTTACCCTAGGTGGTCAGCTATCCTGTCAACTCCTTCCCAAGTTCTCCGGATTTCATCCTAGTAGGTCAACGATCTGGTCAACTCCTTCGCAAGTTCTCTGGGTTTCTTCCTAGGCGGTGAATGATCCGATCCACTCCTTCGCAAGTTCTCCGAAGTTCATCCTAGCTGGTCAATGATCAAGTCAACTCCTTCACAAGTTCTTCGGATTTCAAGCTAGGCGGTCAACGATCCGATTGGCTAGCTCTTCGGAAACTGACCTCGCAACTTCCTCGAATAGCGTCCCATCTTAAACATGCTGGAGGCCAAAAGTCCTGGACCACCATCATGGGGGGTTAGTGATGGGTACGTCAGTAATAGGCTGGCCTGAAAAGGAAGAAACAGCCCAGAGTCGCTATGGCCCATCTTATGCTAGGATGGTCAACGCCCCGCATTGACCGGTTGAATGCCAAAGAGGACGGTGAAATCAGGACGGACAACTT
This sequence comes from Nepenthes alata, assembly GCA_028571085.2. NCBI lineage: Eukaryota > Viridiplantae > Streptophyta > Magnoliopsida > Caryophyllales > Nepenthaceae > Nepenthes > Nepenthes alata. Next base: position 5,989 of record JAOVVI020004814.1, read on the forward strand.
GAACAGCAAACTTACAAGACGGTCAACACTTCTGTTAACCGGAATCCTGGTCACTTGAAGACCAAGCTTAACGCGGCCCAAACCCAACTTGGGCCACACGTCTGTCCACAATCAGCAATGTTCTTCTCCCCTGATTGCGTGCTCCTCATAGAAGGCATTCCCTTCAGTAACAGTCATCAACAGATCCAACGCGTAACCCTAAAGGAAGGCTCCAGAATTCTCTCCTTGTCTGCTGCAAATCCTAACGGTTACAAGAACACAGAAGGAAGGTAATCAAGGCAGCGACCGTTACTGCCACAAAAGCTCTCCACCCAAAAGAGAAAGCAATCCCAGCAGAGCACGGAAATCAAGCCCTTCTGCACAAGGAATGCTCCCCAAGGAAATGCCTATAAAAGGCCACGAAGTCTTCACTCCAGGGCATGCTTTTAGAGAGGCATTCAGACAATACTGAAAATTATTCACAAACACTCGCGAACTCCGCATTCTCTATAGCAAAGCTCTTACGCTCTCAATCACTCTCTTTGTCCACGAAAAGCTTTCTTCTACAAAGCTCCCACGCTTTCAGAACATTAACTCTCTCCATCTCTGTTACCATGTTCCTAGAGAAAACAATTCTATGAGATTATGCTTCTCACGGGCACCAAAGCCTCTCTCATCAAGAGCAAGACGCCCATCTCAGCACTCCCTACATTCCCTACATTTCCTCCGCTTTCATTACTTTTACCTTCCAAGCTTGAAGGCTATTTACTGACTTAAATGTCAGAGTCCTTTCGGTGGGAGAACATCCTGTCGACGCCTGACCACTTGTTCTTAGTTGTGGTGCGCAGGATCCGAACTTAGTGGACAGAGACAGACTCAGATGATCGACTTAACCTGAATCTGTTCAAAGCTTTAATCTTGGATGCATCATCCTAGGTGCGTGCTTTCAAACTCCCTTAGTTCTCCGGATTTCACCCTAGGCGGTCAATGATCCGGTCAACTCCTTCGCAAGTTCTCCAGATTTCATCCTAGGCGGTCAACGATCCGGTCAACTCTTTCACAAGTTCTCTGGGTTTCATCCTAGGCAGTCAACGATTCGGTCCACTCCTTCACATGTTCTTCGGATTTCATCCTAAGCGGTCAACGATCCGATCAACTCCTTTGTAAGTTCTTCGAATTTCATCCTAGGTGGTCAACGATCCGATTGGCGAGCTCTCTGGAAATCGGCCTCGTGGCTGCGTCAATTAGAGTCACATCTTAAGCATGGTAGAGGCCAAAATTCCTAGACCACCAGCATGGGGGGCTAGTGATGGATACGCCAGTAATGGGTTGGCCTGGAAAGGAAGAAACAGCCTAGAGTCGCTACGGCCCATCTTACGCCAGGAGGGTTAACGCCCCGCGTTGACCGGTTGAAAGCCAAAGAGGACGAACAACTTGAACGGCCAACTTCCAAGATGGTCAACACTTCTGTTGACCAGAATCTTTGTCACTTGAAGTCCAAGCTTAACGCGGCCCAAACCCAACTTGGCCCACACATCTGTCCACAATCAGCAATGTTCTTTTCCCCTGATTGCGAGCTTCTCACAGAAGGCGTTCCCTTTAGTAACGATCATTAGCAGATCCAACGTGCAATCCTAAAGGAAGGCACCATAATTCTCTCCTTGTCTACAGCTAACCCCAACGATTATAAGAACGCAGAAGGAAGGTAATCAAGCCAGTGACCGTTCCTGCCACGAAAGCTCTCCGCCCAAAAGAAGAAGGAATCCCAGCAGAGCACAGGAATCAAGCCCTTCCGCGCAAGGAAGGTTCCCCAGGGCAACGCCTATAAAAGGCCACGAAGTCTTCACTCTAGGGCATGCTTTCAGAGAGGCATTCAGATAGCACTGGAAATTATTCACAAACACTCGCGAACTCCGCATTCTCTATAGCAAAGCTCTTACGCTCTCAATCACTCTCTTTGCCCACGAAAAGCTTTCTTCTGCAAAGCTCCCACACTTTCAGAACGTTAACTCTCTCTATCTCTGTTGCCACGTTCCTAGAGAACACATTTGCTAGAGATTACGCTTCTTACGGGAACCAAAGCCTCTCTCATCGTGAGAAAAACACCCATCTCAGTAGTCCCTACATTTCCTCCGCTTTCATTACCTTTACCTTCAAAGCTTGAAGGTTGTTTACTCACTTGAGCGTCAGAGTGCTTTTTGTGAGAGAACATCCCATCGACGTCTGACCTCTTATTCTTAGTTGTGGTATGCAGGATCCAAATTCAATGGACGGAGACAGAGTCAGATGATCGATTTGACCCGAATCTATTCAAAACTTTGATTCAAGACGCATCAGATATTTTTTCTATTCTATATGATTTTACTTTGTTTGTACATGAATCCATTCCCATTTTATAAAATTTTACAAAACTTATATCTTAAATTTATATAAATAATGATTAATTACTAGAATCTTCATATAAATAATTTTGTATGTTGTTAAATTTTACACTTATACTTCTGTATGTTGATAATTTCTATATATTAGTTCTTACATCTTTTCTATTTACATGAAATTGATAAAATTATATAAATTATGTTAAATTTCTAAAATTTTAATATAAATGATTTTGTATGTAATTAAATATACTTAAGTTTCTACACATCATAAATTTCTATACAACTGTTCTACATGTCATGAGATTATATACATTATTCCTGCATGTTCCTTGTTTGAAAGAAAATTAATAAAAACTCTATTTTGACTTTGAAAAGAGTAATCATTTTCTCTAATGTGAAAAATATGCATATATTTATATTTTGTGCAGAGTTTTGTAGTTCTGACCAATTACGAACCATTATAGAAAATTAATAAAATATATTCGAATATATTCTACTATATTACTTATAAATCGAGTTAAACCTAATATCCTCGAATAAGAAAAGTGAAGTTTGATTCTAACTACAGGAAATAATAAGTGGTCTACCAATCAATAATTTTTAAATAGTAACATATGACCTTTGATTATGTGAAAATAATAATAGTTTAATTTTGATATTTGATCGTTATTGGTGAGGTCATTACCGATCATTAGTTTCTTATAAATTTGGAAGATTTTAGTATATTCGTTCACAATTTCTATAGGTTTTATATATGTAAATGTTGCATGAATTTAGCATTTTTTGATTCTTAAATTGATTCAGCATATTTTGATCTTTGTATAGGGTTTCTATATTCCTTATCAAAATTTTGATATCGTTGGTATTTCGACATTTTGATCACAATTATTATTTCTGCATATTTTGTTTGATATATTCACATGTAAAAGTATATATTTTACTAAGTATCAGAGTCATTCTTACCATTATTTGCTAATCTTTCAATTGAGTGGATTTGGATAAACTTATAGAGATTTTTAGATTGTTAGAAGATTTTATGGAAAAGAGTTGTTAGGATATTTAGATATTTGCATTGTAATGTCAATACTTTAGAATGATAGTTTCCATTTTGTTTCAACTATCGTTTGTATAAGGCCGCTGGCCAATAAAAATGTTTAAATTTAATACAACATTTGAAGTTATGATTGGATACTCTAATTTTGGTTAATATACTATTCATTTATGGTTTTTCATCAAGCAGTGTTGAGCTTTAAGTCACTTTCAATATAGCATTTCGATCTTATAATTAGACTTTTAAAATTATATTTCAAACCATTTAACAATATTTGATTCTAGTTTGTATTCCAGTCTAGTTTAAGTTGGTTAAATAAAATAATTTATTTTTAATTATAATTTAGACTCTTATTTTAACTTAATTTGGATTTTTGGATCAAGGATTATACAACTTTGTAATAGGGTGGTATTAGAGAAAGTCATATAAAAAATGTCTTACTTGATTTGGGGATTTAAATTGGTTAATTATGTCATAAGTACAAAAATTTCATCTACGCATGGTGGATTGAGCGCTAACAGGGAGGAGCAATATCTCATAATAATGGTGAGGATGTTAGAAATGATGGACTAGATGGACTAGAGACAACCGAATCCAAAGTTTACTATGGTGAATTCAGGGGTTACATTGATAGCATACAACTACTTTATAAATGAATAGGTGTGAAAGTTTTTGGGTGAACATGATCAAACCAAAGAGGAGATTTTGATCCAACAAATTGAGAAGGTTCTCACAGTATTCAATTATTCAAAAGAGGAAATTCACCTCGTCCATGCTAAATGGGAAGATTGACCATTGGTGGGTCATGAAGAAAAGAATCTTAGGATTAGAAAACAAGCAGATTCCACAGAATGTATTTTTGGAAGCATTCCTAGATAATTACTTCTCCACAAATCTACGAGAGCAAAAGGAGTTTACCTGTGTGGGGTAGTGGAGTAGAGCCATGATAGAGTATAGCACCAAAATCACTGAATTGGCTCATTATGCTCCATACGAGGTCATGGACGAGACAAGGAGAGTAAGGAAGTTTTTTTAAGGGCTAAATGATATAATTCAAAAATAGCTGGTGACTTTTAAATTGTAAACATATGGAGAAGTTCTTGATTAGAACCTGTAATACATGTAGGAGCTAAAGAGGGAGAAATTTTTCATAAAGAAGAATGCGAGACAAGGCGGCCAAAATTTAGGATCAAGTTGAGCCCAGAAAAGATGAAAGTCTCATTTTAAGAGAATGAATATGGGAGCTAAACTCCAAGGCACATCAGTCTAGCAACATCCAAAGTCTGCATGATCAAATTATGGAAAATTACATGGATTAAAGCCTTATTGTAAGTAGATAGGAACATGTTTCAATTATGGCTAGTCTGCCCATATGATCAAATATCTCCCCTACTCTTTGACATATATGATAAGAAAACTAAGTGCTTTGGGAAGAACATTTGTTGTGACGACCAAGGATGCAGTTATATCTCATTTAATGGTAGAAGGTAAACTTTTAATTTTTAAGACTTTTGCACATATATCTCATTTAATCGTATATCATTTGAAATCACAACCTAAGATCATGGACTACTCTTTAGTGGTGTCTACGCATATAAGTACATCGTTAATAACAAATATTGTATACCCAGGGTTTATTGTTTAGGTGAATAGGTTTGAATTGATGATAGATTTAATTTTATTAGACATGTATAATTTTAATGTAATATCAAACATGTATTTATCGGCATACTATCATGTTAGTGTAGATTGTTTCTATAAAACGACATATTTTATAATTTTGGGTTGTGAACAATTCTATTTTCAAAAAAATAAAACAGAAAGAGTTAACCTACATGATTTTGTCCCAACATACATCCACTTAAATGAAAAGTTGGTGTCAAGTATACTTAGCCTATGTTACCATCCCAAAGTCATAGTATGCTAGCAAAGGAGATTCCTGTAATGAGAGAATTTGAGGATATATTTCCTGGTGAATTGCATAGGTTACTACTAAATAGGCAGATTGAGTTTGAGATAGAGATAATGTTAAGATGGGTATAAGTTTCCAAAGCTCCAAATAGGATAGCATCCTTAGGGTTGGAAGAGTTGAAGAAATAATTGAAAGAGTAGTTGGAAAAAGGCCTTATTCACTTAAGTGTGTTACCTTGGGTGTCACGAACCCGAAATTTAGTATGTCTAATAATTATTATTTATAAAATTAAAATTCTAATAAATTTCATAATAAATATTATATTCCAAAAATTTAGGTATGATAAACTAAATATATAAGACCTGATAAAATAAAATCTACATAAAATCTCATTAGATAGCCGTTTGGATAATATAAATTTGACCTATTTTATAAAAAATCGTAAGAAAATAACCAAATAACAATAACACAACTCATCCACATAAAGAAATCAACTCAATAAGTCTGAATATACTACCAAAGGCCGACATTCGATCGACTTCAATATTTATTGATAGCCTAACCAAAACCATTTATAAATCGATATACAATTAATGCCATTTATCTAAATAAATATGATACTTCTCAGAGAATGTAATTTCGCGTCGAATCTTGATCCTACTCCTGTAGTATAGTCTAATCTTCTACTCTGAAAGGACAAAGTATAAAACATGAGTTTAGAATTTAACAAGTATCATATTTATAAATAAGAGCCCAACAAATCAAAGGAATGGTCCAAATTAAATGTCAAATCAGATGATGGAACTAAATTCAAATCGTTAATAATTAGAAATTCATAATCAAAACTGTTGACAGTCTCATACTTAAATCATATATCAAATCAAAATAGATATCAGATCCTAAAATAGTTATCTCGAAATGTATATATATATATATATATATATATATATATATATATATATCTTAGACAAAAGTAATCGGAGGGCAAAACAAACAATCAAATATCCGAGTAGATGTCCAATTCAGAGGTCTGATCAAATTGTAATCCAGGACAGAATCCAATAGTTAGATGGTCCAATCGTGTATGCAGATAACAGAAGCCATAACAAAGTAAAAAACAGATAGCCTAAAATTCGGATAAAAATATACAATTAAAATCAGATGTATGAAACATGCCAAAATCCATCTATGGACAAAATCAATGAATCTTAAAATCAATGTCCAAATGTGAGTCCGAATACAAATTCATGCAAAAATGTAAAGCATGCACTAAATTTGAATTTCAATTATTTAAAGGCTAACTTGAGAAAATGGTTATTCCTAACCCGATAATTTTAGACCAGATCAAATGTAGGTAAGGCCAATATGTTTGGCATCTATGTTCTTATCTACCATAGGTAAGGTTGTTCACTATATAGAATAAACAGATCATAGAATCCAAACAAAAATTCTAAATAGACTGATAAATCATAGATGCATGAATAGAATAAATAAATTAGGTGTATAAAAATAATATGCATGTCAGTAAAATCTCAAAACAGTAACCAAAACACATCACATGCTAAATCAGACCAAAGACAGTGGTTACAAATATTTGTCTCGACCTTAAACTAAGCAAAATAGAAAAAAAGATGCTCTGAGATACATGAATTGCATGCTTCTCTCTCCTCTTCCTCGTGCGTCCTTCGCCCTTTGCCTCCATCTCTCTCTCGGTAGCTTCTTCCTCTGCTGCTCACTCTCTCGACCACTTCTTCCTCCACCATGTGTGCCTCTCCCGCATCGCACACCCTCCCTCCTCTCTATCTCTTCTGCCGTGAACATCTTCTTCCCGCACTACACCGCCTTTGCCCGTGCCGAACACCATTCCTTTTCTTTTCCTTCTTCCTTCTTCGCACGAGCTTCCCCTCCTCTATCTTTTGCTCTCTCTTCTCATTCATTTATTTATTTTTTCTTTTCCTCTGTTATGCTTTCTACCACTCAATCTCCTTTCCCTTTTTATTTCTTTCCTTCTCCCCTTTCATGCCACGGTTGTGCAGCCACGGTTTTCATCTTTTTTTTGCACATACATATCTAATATCCAACTGGTGCTTGGGCACCTCTCCGAAGCGTTTTGGATGCCACGTCGTAAATTTTAATTTTCTTCAAATTTTTACACAATATATAATTAACTTTCATCATATTAAAATTACCTAAAATAATTATTACATTCAAAATAAATTAAATAAAATTTGGGATATTACACTGGCGTGCACTGATTTTGTTTGTGAAGAAAAAGGATCAGCCTATTAAACTGTGCGTAGGCTATAGGGAGCTAAACATGACAATCATCATTTGGGCTTTCTACGCTTCCTATGCCTTCTAATTGTAAATATGTAAAACTCCAAGCCTTAAAAAGCTAATATGACCTAGGTACTAATTGATTTGTTAGTCCAAAAAAAATTATATTGATTGTCAATATGTATATCAAATGAATACAATTTAGATGGAACTATAGAGAAAAGCAAAGCTTATCTAGTAGCAAAGTATTTACAAAATAGGAAGAATTTGATTGTTATGACATTTTCTTTCTAGTAGCTAAACTTGTCATCGATGGCCATCTCCTTTCAATTTTAGCCATCAAAGGATAGGCCCCACACCAATTCGATGCAAATATCGCTTTCCTCCCTGGTGATTTACATGAAAATAATATACATGCATAAGCCCCCTAGATACAACAAAGGAGGACCATATCAAGTGTATAAGTTACTTAAAAGTTTATATGGTTTGAAATAAGTCCCATGATAATAGTACTTAAAATTTCTAAACTCTCATATTAGATCCGGCTTCAAGCAGTCTAGGACCGATTACAACTTGTTCACATTAAGAACCACAAACTCCTCTGTTGCACTGTTCATGAATGTTAATAATATATTTGCTTCCAATAACTCTGTGATGGTCATTAATATTGCCAAGAACTTCCTTCCTTCACTCAGTTTTAAATCAAAAATTATGGACTGCTGGGATATCTCCTTGAAATTGAAGTTAGTCGTTCTTCAAATGATGTTTTCATTAATCAAGGAAACTATGCACAAGATATTTTAGCCTATACTGAAACAATAGCTTCTTGACCCACCAGGCTACTAATGAAATAAAACACTAAATATAACAAATATATAGGTCTTTCGTTGCCAAATCCCACCATTTCACGAAGACTAATTGGCCGATTGTTCTGCTTAATCATCACATTGCCAGATCTCACTTATAGTGTCTGAACATGGGGTCAACTCATGGATGAACTATGAGATAGATGTGGTGACCCGAAAGATATTGTTATACGTCGAAGACTCTCGTGGCAAAGGTTTTCTGTTTCCTTTCACATCCCTGTTACAATTGTGTGCCCATTGTGACTCCAGTTGAGCCTCTTATTTAGACAATAGACAATTCATTAAATAATATTATATTTTTATTAACGATTTGTTAATCTTCTAAAAATCAAAGAAATAGAGACTTGTTTCTAGATCATTAAATACAGGACAATTGTAACCATGTGCTCTGTAATCACTTGGTTGCACTATAAGCTTACTAATCTGAGAATCCATCAACCCCAACCAGCTACTCCATTCTGTTACAGTAAAAGCAAATGCTCACACAGCCACTAATCATCTGTTCCACGAATGGACAAAAACATATTGAGATCGTTGGTCATTTTATCCGTGACCAAATACTAGAAGCCTCTGTCTGCACTGCTCATGTTTCATATTCTTTACAACTTGTGGTTACTTTTTGTGCCCATTTTAACTGACGATTAGTTTATACAATGCGTATTCTAAAAAAAAGCACATATTAAGATTCAGTATGCATACAATTTTTTTGATTTATAAGTAAATAAAAGTACATGGTCCAGAATTAGGGCCTCCTCATTTAAAACAAATAGTTTCCACTATGAAGAATTGATATAAAAAAAGAAAAGAAAAACCATGAAAATTTATTTTATTTTAAAATTATATTTTAAGTTTAATTGTTGTCATAAATCATCAAGTAAAAAATCCAAATTTACTGTTTTTTTTTTTTACCTTTTTTTTAATTTCAAAATCATTTTGCTACCACATGATATTGACATATAACTCAAAATATATTCAATTTGATATCAAAATAAAAAGTTAAATGCAGAATTAAAGAAATAAAATGTGAGATATTTTGAATATTTTTTGAAGAAATTGTTCCCACAAGGTGCTTTATTTGGTATTTTTTAACCTTTTTTTTAAAATTTTTATCTATTCGTTTGTGTCGAGAGATTAAGCATTGATGCCCTGCTTATTACAGCTTCGGATTGATGCACTACTTAAGAAAGTATATCTTTTTTAAATTTTCATAAATCTAAAATTTTTAACCGTTAGTTATTTTTTATAAATAAAAGTTAATGATGTTATTTAAAAATAATTAAAATTTGATTATTTATTTTAAATCGATATATTCGCTTATAAAAACTTCACTATTTTTCCAAATATTATGTAATAGGAATTAAAATTATTGTTTGTAGAAAATTTTTTAGATTACTTTTCATTTCGTCTCCTCCATCTCAAATACATCAGGCAGAGAAATGGAGAATCAGCACCACTTGTAGACTTGTAGTTCCAGCTTAGACCTCGCCATCTTCCCCGTCGCTACCTCTAATTTCACTCTCTCGTTGCCATCTTTCTCTACTATAGCTCACTTGCGATTCCCCCTATCTCTCCATTTTCTCTCACACTCAATCGATTAAATCCTCTCTCTGTATGCCTTCGTTTATTGCGATCGATTACGGTTAATTTGCTGAATCTAGGTTTTTGAATCGATTGGATCTGGATACGTTTACCGGATTCCATTGTACTAGTGAATCGTTTACTCTAATATTATATCGTGCTCGAACCTGTAGTATAACAAAAAGGAAATGGGGCTTCCTGTTGAATTTTAGGTGATTCGTTACACTAGGAGGAATTTTCTTTCTTCTCTTTTTCATCCATTTGATGGTTGAATTTTGATGCGTCCCAATATTTAAATTATTGTACGAATTAGGGAGCTACTTGTTCTTTTACTACGGATCGAATTGGAGCGAGTCCGATTTTAATTTCTACTAACCTGAATTCTGCGCACTACAAACAATGAACAAAGATCAGAAGATTGACGAGACTCACTCTCCTATTTATCATCCGATATTCAAGTGAAAATTTTTTTCAAAAAATAGAAAGATGAGAGGATATAAGAGTATGTAAATATGCAAATATATGGGGATGTAAGAAGAGGATTGAGCTCCTATAGTACGTTCGACGAATAGCAGCTTTGAGGGAGCTGGAGGTCAAAACTCTGATGTGTTGTACTCGGTAAATAGCTTACTAAGATACGTTCGACGGGGACTGGCTTAGAAAAAAACGAAAAAGAGCTATGTTTAGGAAAGAGAGTTTGGTTCTTTATCTATTCATGTATCTCGCTCAAGGGTTAATTCAGTCGGAGACTGATCGATCCTTTTTCTTATGAAGGCGAAGGATATCTGTAATGTTTCGTGGAGAAGGCTTTGGTGTCAAGGCTCTTGATAGGTATCTGGCTAGGATTTGCCGACGTGTCCTGGCGAAAGTCGTAGTCACTGTGTGAGTTGTTATCTTACGATGATGATGTGACCACTACGGGTTGTGCCCGACATTGGCCAGATTGTTTCGGCATGGATTGGCTGGAATTGTTGTCGGTAGGCAAGCGAGGTGGCTCTTTAGGGTTTACTTTGATCACCATTGGCTAGTGGCTGCCGCGCTGACGTTTTTTGCGTTGCAAGACAGTTACCACTAAGTAGGAGGGTTGACTTGGGCCGTGATTGGCTAAGTCACAGAGGTTGTTTGCTAGTCCTTGCTTGTCGTTCTCCCTTAGGCCTACTCATAGTAGATAG
>JAOVVI020004815.1:0-17203 GCA_028571085.2 Nepenthes alata
GGGTATGAGAACACTTGCCTCGACGCGTGCTTTCACTTTTATACCTGGCTCTCGGACGGATCTGGACTCCCGGGCTCCATCTCCCTTCTTCTCTCTAGATGCGCCCCTCTCTCTCTCTAAAACCCTCGGCTCGTGCGAAAATGAGGGAGAGAGAAGGAGATCGCGTATTTATACTACGCGGACCGCTCGAGCATAGATCGAGCGACCAGCGAGCAAATCCCCTACTAGTTTTTCCGCTCGAACTTCACTCGAGCGCCCAGTAGGTGCAAGCCTGTTGGCAGCGCTTCAGCAGCACGAACCTGAATAATTTTTCCAATTTTTTCTTCCGATACCAAACCTTAATCTATCCATAGGATTAGTATTGATCATCAATATACTAATCACCTCATTATTATCAGGTTCTTAAATCCGGAACATCACATCGGACGCCGTGAACGGGTCGAGACGTGCAAAATTGAACATGCGGCCGACATATATGCATCATTGGGTCGTGGAGATTCACATTTTGAGGTCAATTTCATGATACACGGGCAGGAAACGGGAAATCCCTAATTTTTGTGGGTTAGGGTTTCGGTGAAACCAAACCGGACGAAATGGACACGATTCAAACAAACAACTACATATCGTTGGACCTCAAGGCATGGGTTTCATGATTCTAACGTTCACGGTAGGTATCGACACAAAATACCCAACGAAATTAAGAAAAATATCGAAAGAGAACGAGAAGTGAGTATGGGAACACTTGCCCTAACACGTGCTTTCATCTTTATACCGGGCTCTCGGATGGATTTGTACTTCCGAGATTCGATCTCCCTTCTTCTCTCTAGATTGCCCCTCTCTCTCTCTAGAAAACCCTAGGCCCATGCGAAAATGAGAGGAGAGAAGGTAGGATGCGGCTTTATACCACGCCACTGCTCGAGCATGGCTCGAGCGACCAGCGGGCGGCCGTGCCACTGGCTGCCCACCGCTCAAGCGCACTCGAGCGGCCAGCCAGCTAGGCCGATTCTGGTTTTTTTTGCTCCAGCAGGGGGAGCTTCTGGAAGCTACGCTCGAGCCACGGCTTGAGCACGCAGCAGGCGCAAGCCTGCTGGCCGTGCTTCAGCAGCACGAACCTGAACACTTTCCCAATTTTTCTCCCGATACCAAACCTCATTCGTTCCATAGGATTAGCATTGATCATTAACATACTAATCACCTCATTATTATCAAGTTCTTAAACCCAAAACCTCACAATTCTCCCCCACTTATAGAAATTTCATCCCCGAAATTTAATAAGCCTCGAATTCCCAAACCCAAGGTGAACTCCTCAAATACTGAAATCATTTCCTCGGATGACAGCTACTTTAGAAATCTCAAGCATTGGAATCGTTCTAATCCTCATCACAAAGCAAATCCTTAGCCTCCGAACGACTCAACTCGGACACTTATCGATTCTCTCAACTAGCGATACACGGAAGACCTTATGACGATCCTCCAAATTCCATAAGCGACCTAGAATAATGCCGGACATTCCTCCAACTCAATCCGACACTTCAAACAGATCAATGAACTTTCACTTCAATTCATTCCAAGCATCGAAAGAATTCTATCACTGGAACCTCAACCTTATTTAGAAATCTCTGGGCCATGGGCCCACAACGCTTCCGCTGCGCAACTCTGATTAATCCCCAAATCATCCAATTATGCCACACTCAAAACTATAATCATAACGATCACCCAAAGAATTGACAGGACTTTTAATCCTTATCCAGAATTCTCAAAATTTCGATTACTTAGTAACCTCAAGATCCTGTTGGCATATCAATGAGCCAACTTAACCAAATCTGAATACGGTTCTATCTCCCAACAAGAACACGACATTCTTTCACCCAATCATTTGGATTTACTAGCGATTCATCTTTTCTATCTTCTATGAAACTTCAAAGACATACAAGTCCAAAGACTCGCAGCATCAGTTGCCAACATTGATGCCTGCTAACCCCCACAAGAAAACACCGAGGTTCATCTACCCAACCTTTAAACAAATCTGACCACATGCAATATCATTAGATCATCTACCACAAGGACACAATCATTCCGGCTCTTAAAATCTTCAAGGACAACATCAAAAGGTCTCTAAATGGAACTTCAATAGCTAAATCCGTCTTGCACATGGTGGTAACACTAATCTTGAACTTCTCCCCCATTTATCTCAAGGGTATTACATTCACAAGAACTTATCAGACCCATTAGGGGCCAACCCAAAGGACATGAACGTCAATCACCCTATCCGGTTAGATCCAAGATGACTGTGCACCTTCACGACACAAATCGGCCTCCCTAATCAGCCACTGCTTAAAATCCTATGTCCTCAAAATCATGCAATCACAAGGCCACATGCCTAGGAAGGCACTTTCTCAACTAAATTCGCATTCCTTTCTCAAAGGGACATGCGAATTATCAGCTATCCAAAATCCATGACTCAATCCTTTAGCAATTTGCACACACCATCGATCTCTTTGAATTCCTCAATGAAGCCACCTCAACATGGACCCAGATATGGTCAAAAGATCAACCCATAAAATTTTCATGAAACGCCAACGATCCTCCGAAAACCCAAATGGCATTTTCTGGACTTTATAGCGGCCATATCCTTATCCTGAATACTGCCAGGGCTACAACTTCCATTGATCCACAATTAGCACGCTATGGACCTAATTCAAACTTAGAATTCATCAAGCCTTCAAAATGGCCCACGAAGTATGTCTATCCATCCACAAAGTTTACTCATCCAATCATCAATCTCCTAGACATTTTTGAAATTCGTGAACCACCTTATCGGTCCATCTATTTACCTCAAAGGTTCTTAAATATTTTACCACGATACCCAAGCTGATACTTCCACGGCTCCGCTTACTATCAGATTAAGACTTAATACTTTAACTCTCTCAAGTTCATACCCAACCAATCGTATTCACGAACTCCAAAAATATCACAACCTCGATACCGTCTGTATCAAACATAGATCCTAGTTTCAAAGCCTCTTCAGAAAAACATATGTCCAAGATTCGTCCATGAACAGCCACTTTGATATATCCTTTGCCCTTCCGAATACTAGGTCACCTTTGCCATTACTGCCAAGCCTTGGTCCTCCCAATCACACATAATTCAAAACACAATCGCGACATGGGTTTGGAATCTCCAAAACATCATATCACAATATTAAACCCAAGAACCTTACCTCTTGTCACGACAGGTGACATTAACACATTGAGCTCAAACCTTAGGACCCTGATATAAAACACTAAACCTTTTCACCACCTGTCCATGACTAAAGACATCCTTAGATCTCGCTATCAAACTAACCACTATTGAGACACGCTCCCAAGAGTCTCATCAACACAAAACATTAATCCAAGAAACTTCCATAATGTATGGGACCATATCTCTTAATCCTCGAGACCCAAGATCTATCTCACGTCAACCAACCGAGGTCAACTTCACTTCCTATCTATCACAGGGCAGCACGCCATATCTTCTACCAGACATGGGGTCACCACAACGTTATCTTTGGTCTCAAAATTCACATCCCATCCTTACTAGGACTGGACTGCCCAAAAGTCTAGACATTTTATGAATTGTCAATCTAGAACTTCATATGCCCAAACTCACGCTCCCTAGGTTGACCTGCCAACCCTCCGAAGCAAAATACCAACCTAAGAACTTCAACCAATAACCGATCAAACTTAAACCTCAAACCGAGATTAAGTAACTTAGGCCTCGAATCAACACTAATCAGTTTAAAAATCCAATTGATACCATTCAAATTCCAACAATAAGGTGTCTCGACACATCATCTTTCTCTCTTCCCTACAACCAACCACAAATATTAGTAGTCCCCAACAAGGAGCCACTACTAATACTCCTAGAACACAAGCTAGGACGTATAAGCTAGCCATTCGAACTAAGTCACCGCTTCTGACTTAGCGCTAGCCTAAGCTATTGGAACTGAGGTAACCAAACCCTTTTATTCACTTAATCGATCAATCTTAATCAAACCTAAGCTTTCGCATACGATTCAGAATAAACCTAAGGCATCTCTCTTTTTCTCTGAAACCAATTGTGATGAACAAGATTATTTTTTCACAAAATAACCTCCATCAGAGACAACACAAACTAAGCCCATAATTAACCTATGGACTCTACAGAAACTCCGACAGAGTTTTCTCTACAACTGGACGAAAAACCAAAGGTACAACCTATTAAAAAAATATCCTACACAAGCACACAACTAACAAGAGGCTTAACACAAAGCCTACAGTACACCACACAGGATCTCAACAACTGTCATATCATCCATGGCTCCAATACAGTACCCCTATCTACTATACTGGATCTAGAGATATGCAATCTAAAAATAGAACAAAACTCAAAAACATCAATACAGATGCGGAAGCATAACTACATCATCAAAAATCTGTGAAAGCATAACAAAATCATAATACAGCATCAGTAAGCCACGATCAACCCTGAGTGGCTGTCCGCAATCCGACACAACACTATGGCCAAATTTGATGCGCACTCGACATCCAGCCAACCTGTTCAAGCAAGCCTCTCCTTGCTCTAACTATCTGGCAACGACTAAGTGTTCTCATCTGAAAGGAAAATAACAAACAGCAAAGTGAGCTTACAGCTCAGCAAGTATAATCATAAACACATCCCCTAGGCATATACAAGAACTGGACGGGGGAAAGATACAGGTACTCTCCATAACCATGAAACAGGAGAGGGAACAGGAAACATCTTGAATAACTTGATTCCCACGGTTCTCACGATTACATTGATTGGTCATTATTCAAAATTACTTGATTCTCATGGTTTTCATGGTTACATCGATTGGACATTATCCATTTTTATTATTATATCATCTTTGCGGACCCGGGGTAGTAGATCGTACTTACCAACGGTTCGAGAGAACGAGGACAGGAATGTGTTCGCCATACATTCTAAAGCCACAGCTGCATTTATGGTCGGCAGCACACGACCCCTGGTTGCATCCATGCAACAATCAACAAACATCTACATCTCACTATGTAGTGTTCAACCAACACGACCCACACCCTCAGGGACCAGGGCAATCCTCGTTCTTCCACAGTAGTTTCCTAAAGCGTACCACGAACATCACCCGCTCCCACGAGCAGCTAAAATACGTGGCCAAGTATTCATCGGGTTCACACCGTGATGGACATGGTATGCTAAAGAATGCTACCCCTACGAGACATGGTCCTAGTTTCAAGGTTAGTTTCAACACTTGGAGAGGGAAATCCACATTTTCCACACACGTTCACAACTCGGGAAATCACATTCCCATCACAAATATCTCCAACCGGGAGATCATTACATTACACACATCTCCATCTGGGAGATCATTACATCACAAGCACAATGTGGATTCCCATCCAATCACAACTCGGTTCACAATTTTCTGTGGGACTCAATTCCCTTTATCCACAACAACTCATTCCAAGTTCAACACAACTTCCTATTGGAATCAATTTCCTTAGTCACAACAATCATTCTAAGTTCACGAGAGAGATTAGATTTCATACCTCCGATGATCACATATCATTTTAAAACCTCCGGGACTCATTCCCTTGCTTCCGGCACATAGATACACATTTTGGAGCTTATATTTACGTTTAAACAGTTAAACGTTACTTCAAAAACAATTAACGAGGGAATAACATATGCATTTCTCATTTTGGGTGAACAATATTAGATTTTCTTTTGCACATCCGGACGCCGTAAACAGTTCAATACTTGAGCGATCGGACGTCCGGTGGACACGTACGCACAATCGATACACGATGTTTCACATTTGGGCTCGATTTAACTTAACACGATGATGGAAGCATGCAACTTCCCATTTATTTTCGGATGAACAATTACGGAGAACTTTTAAGGCTCCCGGATTCCACGATCGGGTCAAATCTTGCGGGATTCAGCATCCGGTTGATATACACATACAATTGGGATACGGGGATTCATATTCTAGGGTCGTTTCAACATTTATCGAATGTGACAACATGCAATCTCAACCTTTGGTCTCGGGTGAACCGTAAAAGCACCCATTTAGAGGGCTCGAACGCCGCAAACGGGTCGAAACGTGCAAAATTGGACCCGTGGCCGACATATATACATCATTGGGACGTGGGGATTCACATTTTGAGGTCAATTTCATCATACATGGGCGGGAAACGGGAAATCCCCAATTTTTGTGGGTTAGGGTTTCAGTGAAACCAAACCGGGCGGATCGGACATGATTCGGACAAACAACTACATATTTCTTAGTCCTTACCCACGGGTTTCAAGATTCTAACATTAGTAATGGGTATCGACACAAAATACCCACTCAAATAAAACAAAACATCAAAAGAGAATGAGGAGTGAGTATGAGAATACTTGCCTCGACGCGTACTTTCACTTTTATAACTAGCTCTCGGACAGATTCGGACTCCCGGGCCTCAATCTCCACCTTTCTCCCACTAAAACCGGCTCTCCCTGTCTCTCTAGAAACCCTCCACCGTGCAAAAATGATGAGGAGAAGGCAAGGCGCAACTTTTATACTGCGCCACCACTCGAGCGCGGCTCAAGTGGCCAGCAGGCGACCGCGCCCCTGGACTGCCACAGCTCGAGCGCACTCGAGCGGCCAGCAGGTGGGGCCGGTTCTTGTTTTTTCGCTCGACCACAGCTCGAGCGGCAAGAGGGCAGGGGAGCTACTAGAAAATGTGCTCGAGCAATGGCTCAAGCGCCCAGCAGGCGCAAGCCTGCTGGCCGTGCATCAGCAGCACGAACCCTAACACTTTCTCGATTTTTCTACCGATACCAAACATCATGTGTTCCATAGGATTAGTGTTAATCATTAGCATACTAATCACCTCATCATTATCAAGTTCTTAAATCTGAAACCTCACAGCGACACATGTCAACAATGATGGGTGCACATTTACGAGATGGTTCTCCTTCTATGGCGTTCACATTCTTTTAAGTAGTCTGTCTTTTACTTTTCAAATTTCCCACACTTCCTTCAATTTTTCTTCCTGAAAATTTCTAAGTGCTTTGTAACCTTCTTGCTTCCATTTTCATGGTGCCTTTCCTCACCCATATTGCCTCGGTGATTAAAGCCAATGAGGTGAGGGAGACATATGTCGAGTACAACATCCCTATGTCGATTGTCTTCAGGATGCCGAGTGAGGGAGACAGGGTGTGCTCTCCTCCTAAGGGCTGCATCACCATATATGAGGCCCACTTGAGGAGTGGGCTGCGCCTCCCAATTCCTGATGAACTGCTCGATATTTTGACTGCCCTTGAGATCTCGATAGCACAGTTCCATGCCATTGTTGTGCATTATTTGTGTACTCTTTACATCTTTCTTTGCCAGTATTTAAAGCTGTTGACGGTGGGGGCAGTCAAAGTGATGTTTCAATTCATCCATAGTAGAGAGTGGGTGTCCCTTTCCTCACAAGGACTCCAAATCAGTAGCACTATATATTATTCTCTGAAGAACTAGAAGAATCAATTTTTCTATATTCACATTGATACGACCTAGCCCTTGGCTAGAGATTGGGGCAAGGTGCCTGATATTTACACTGGGATGCCCACTGATGAGGAGATTGCTGCAGTGGAGCCGCTTGTAAAGCTTGTGGAGGGCCACCTTCTAGAGTTTCGGAGAGACCACTTGGTTTCTCGTGAGGAGGCTAAGAAGGCACACTGGGGACCACCTTCTTCGGTGTAGAAGATGAAGGTTCCTTCCAGCAAGAGGAAGGATGGGGACCTTATGATCGAGTCTGTCAATGCACCTTCTACCAAAGAAGCTCCCAGTAGTCAAAGGCAGAAGAAGGCGGCGAAGCTGATGCCTTCTTCTTCTTCCTCCTTGGAGCCTGACTATGTTATGGCCGACTGGTTTACTGGAGCCAATGATAGTTCTTGTGCAGGCAGAGTTGAGGATGCTATGGAAGCGTATAGGACAAGGCTGCGCTCCACTCCGAATAGTGTTGTTCTTGCTTTACCCCAGCTAGAGCACCTGGTCGTACTATCGGAGTCACCCATGGAGCCTTCAGTTGAGCGGGTTGCTGGGTTGCCTGAGCAGCCAGCTGCCGAAGAGCTCCTGGTGGTACCTACAGTGCCTCCTACTGCACAGGCGACTGAATTATCTGAGGAGCCTGCTGCTAAAGAGCCTCAAGAGGCGCTTGAGGTGCCAACCACCAGGGAGCCCCAAGAGGTGGTTGGAGTCAGCACTGAGCTAACAGAGGAGCGTACAGCAGGAGTGCCTACTGAGGCAATGGGCTTTACGACAAAGTTGCTAGAGGAGTATGTAGCAGAGGCCCCTACTGGGCCTGTTTAGGAGATCTCTATTTCCAGTCCTCCGCTGCTAGAGCCAAGGTCTTGTAGTAGGCCAGGGAGGCCGGAGTGTAGAGTTTGGTAGGTAAACCTTTGCAACTTTCTTTCTCCTTTGTCTCTCCATTGTTGTTACTTAGCATTTTTTGTCTTTGTAAAAGGAGAAAATAATTGGTGTAATTAGCAAGGGGTTGCGCAAAGGGACCTGGTGATCTCTGACCATGATAGAGAGATCGCTTGGCTCGTGGAGGAGATGGAGCTTCTTGAGGCAAAGCACCTGGATGGCACAACTGCGCTTCAGACTGTGATATCGAGCATGGAGGAGGAAAACATTGGGCTAAAGGAGGAAAATACCAGGCTGAGAGGGGAAGCTGATCGGGCGGCGAGGCACATTGACCAACTCTTGGGACAGATGATATCACTGGAGAATGAGTTGGCCACTCGTATACATCCCCATGAGGTCCCCAAGATGCTGTGGGCATGAGTATGGGAAGGTGTCAACCACAGTCGACGCATTGCATGACTGGTTGACCCTAGCTTTCTAGTTAAATTTCTTGACCCAGTAAACCATTCTGCCCAGCATCACGAGAACCTCGTGGGATAGCCCCGGAGTGGTCAGGGGCCATCGCTGCCTCCTCCTAGGAGCTTCGCTCCATCGTATATTTTCTGCCCTTGTTTTTTAAAATTGTTGTAATCATGAATGCATATAATTAATAAAATGGTCATTTTACTAATATTCTACTTTTTTTCTCAAGTAGTCGTTTCTCAATTATTGTTGTTGTATTGTCCGGCCGACCTAGTGCGTTGCACGCAAGTTGGTCATCTGCCTTCCTTGAGATGTTAGTGGTGCTCTCTGATGGACTTGAGTCCAGGAGAAGACACCAAGGTGAATCCTGATGTCAGACCAAGCCTATTCTTTACTCGTATGTGAGTAGAGGCTTGGTGGAGCTACCCAAGTGTGGATTTGGGCGGCCGACTTTTGGACAGAGTGCTTTCGCTCTTGTTGACCGTCGTTAACTTACACACTATCTCCTGGTGTAGGAGGTTGTCACACGTGCCGTTTAAGCCCCCTAAGATTTTGACTTCGAACAGACCACTTGGATGATCGATGTTTAATTCGACCATTAATAGGCCGCCTAGATGACCGGGGTTTAGTTCGCTCGTAATAGATGACCGGGGTTTAGTTACGACCACTTTTGGGCCGCCTGGATGACTATAGTTTAGTTACAAGTGGGTGAAAACCCATGCAACTTAGGGACAGCTTAGGTCTATAACCCTATAAATAGACACACATGCATACGGAATAGAAAAAGAACATAGTGTAATGAAAAAAATATTCTTTTATTAAATATTGTGTTCATTTACAAGCATACAGATGGACGACCTACCTATGCCCTTACTTGAAATAGCACTTGAGGTGGATCATGTTCCACGTCCATGGAACCAACGTGCCGTTCTGGGTCCGGAGTTTGTATACTCCATTCCAAATGACGGCCGAGATTAGGAAAGGTCCTTCCCAATTTAGGAAAAGTTTATCCGGTTGGTGGTTTTACCCGTAGCATCAATTCTTCACAGGACCAAGTCTCCAACTTTGAAGTGCCATGCTTTTTGCTTCTTGTTGTAATAACGTGTGATTCATTGTTGGTAGGCCACTGTCCGCAATCTTGCGGCATCGCAGGATTCTTCTAGTAAGTCTAGGTGTTCCTAGATTTTCTAGGAGTTAACTTGTGGGTCAAAGGACCCAATCTTAAGACTTGGGAGCCCAATCTCAATCAAAATTACTACTTCAGTCCCATAGCAGAGATTAAAGGACATTTCGTGAGTTGGTTCCTTTGAAGTCGTCTGTTAAGACCATAGGACGGAGGGTGGCTCGTCGACCCGGGAGCCCCCTGCATCCTCTAGCTTGGTCTTCAAACCGTGGAGTAGCGTACGATTTGTGACCTCTACCTGTCTATTGGCTTGCGTTTATGCTACCGAAGTGTGGGTCAATCTGATGCCTAGACTGGTGCAATACTTGGTGAAGCGTTTCCCGAAGAATTGGGTTCCATTGTCAGTCACTATGATATTGGGAACATCAAACCTGTTGACTATGCTCTGGCGGATGAATTCTAAGGCATTATGCTCGGTGATCTTGGCCAGCGGGGCGGCTTCCACCCACTTGGTGAAGTAGTTGATTCTTGTGATGATGAATTTCCTTTGCCCCGTCGTGATGGGAAATGGGGCAAGGATATCAAGCCCCCATTGTGCGAAAGACCAAGGATCTTCAAGAGATCTCAACTTAGCTGGTGGTTGATGGTGAAGATTACGTGGAGCTGGCAATTTTCACACTTCTTCACAAAGTCAAGAGCGTCTTTCTTCATCATTGGCCAGTAGTATCCCTGGCGCATGATTTTGAACGCTAGGTTCTTACCACCGATATGCGATTCATAGATCCCAAGGTAGACTTTGCTCAAGGCGTAGTCTGCCTCCTTAGGAGTTAAGCACTGGAGATACAGAGTCGAGTAGCCACAACAATACAGCCGTCCATCAACTATGGTGTACCAGCTAGCCGTCTTCTTGATCAACTTGGCTTCATCCGTGTTATCTAGCAATTTTCCGGTCGCCAGGTATCCCTAGCAAGGCGTCATCCAGCTTTTCATGTTGGAGATTTTCATTACTTCCTGTTCCTCTATGCTGGAAGTGCTCAGGACCTCCCACATGTCCCTTGAGTACTGTTCTGAGTTTTCAGCCACCACTACCCTGGCAAGTTGGTTGGCCTTCCAGTTCTCAGTTCTGGGAATGTGGACCAAGGTCACCTTGTCAAATTTTTGGGTGGCATCCTTCACCTTGGCTAAGTATTTGGCCAAGTGAGGGTTGCACGCCTCAAAATTTTCGTTTACCTAATTAACGCGCAGCTCAGAGTTTTGATAGACGATCAGTCATCTAGTGGAGCACTCTTTTCTAGTATTAGCCTTGCTTACAGGGCTTCGTACTCGGCAACGTTGTGGGTTGCCGAGAAGTCGAGTTTGAGAGAGTACTTTACCTCAAACACATCAGGGGTCCTCAAGACCACTCCAACACTACTGCCTGAGTCCGTTGATGATCCATCTACGTTGAGGACCCACACCAGCTCTTCCCTGTGTCATTTTACGTCCTTAGTGGGTTGTTCATCTTGAATTGGTGTTGTGATCTCGACAATAAAATTGGCTAGAGCCTGCCTTTTGATAGCTAGTATGGGCCGAAATTCAACATTGAACTCTCCCAATTTAATAACCCACTTTACCAGCCATCCAGAAACATCAGGTTTCTGGAGAATACTCTTCAAAAGCTGGTCGGTCAAAACTACCATGCGATGAGCCTGGAAGTAAGGCCTCATCCTTCGAGTAGAAAGGACAAGTGCCAAGGCTAACATCTCTGTGTGTGGGTAGTACGTCTCTGGGTCGGTCAACGTCTTGCTCACATAGTAGACCGGCCACTAAGAGTCAAAGTCTTGGCGTATGAGGATAGAGCTAAGAGCCACCTATGATACTACCAAGTAGAGGTACATCTCTTCTCCGTCCTTAGGTGAGGTCAGCAACGACAGACTGGCCAAGTACTACTTCAATTCGTCGAAGGCTGCCTGGTATTCTGCGGTCCACTAGAACACGTTTGCTTTTGTCCCCATCAGAGCCTTGAAGAAGAGCTGGTACTTGTCCCCCGACTTGGCCAAGAAGCGGGACAAGGGTACCAGTCATCCGGTTAGCCTCTAGACATCTTTAACACTCCGCAGCGGAGTCATGTCCATGAGGGCCTTAATCTTCTTTAGGTTTGCCTCGATCCCTCATTGAG
Source organism: Nepenthes alata (assembly GCA_028571085.2). Lineage (NCBI taxonomy): Eukaryota > Viridiplantae > Streptophyta > Magnoliopsida > Caryophyllales > Nepenthaceae > Nepenthes > Nepenthes alata. The sequence goes on from JAOVVI020004815.1 coordinate 12,184, forward strand.
AGATGATAAAACCCAAGAACTTCCCTGAGGATACTCCTAAGACACACTTTGAAGGATTTAACTTCATTTGGTGCACACAGAGTACCCTGAGGGACTCAGGCAGATCGCGAATATGGTTATTGGTGGTCTTGCTCTTGACGAGAATGTCGTCCACATACACCTTCATATTGCGGCCAATCTACTTCTCGAACATCTTGTTCATGAGAAGCGGTAAGTGGCACCTGCATTCTTTAGACCAAAGGGCATCACCCTATAGCAGTAAATGCCTTGGTCTATCATGAACAAAGTGTGCTCCTCATCCTCTAGGCTCATCCGAATCTGATTGTAGCTCGAGTACACATTGATGAAGCTCGGTAGCTCATGTCCAGAAGTTGAGTCCACCAATAGGTCGATCCTAGGTAAGGAAAAGCAATCTTTTGGGAAGGCTTTGTTAACGTCGGTGAAGTCGACGCACATTCACCAATTCCCATTACTTTTCTTTACCAGGATGACATTGGAGAGCCAGTCTAGGTACTGGACTTCTCTGATGAAGTCGGCACCCAATAGCTTCTTTACATCCTCCCGGACGGCGATCAACTTCTCCACGGAGTGATTTCTTCGCTTCTACCTGATGGGCTTGCGGTGGGGATCGAGGCCCAACTTATGGACCATACTCTGGCCGGAATCCTAGGCATGTCAGCGAGGGTCCATACAAAGACAATAGTGTTCTGTTGTAAGAACACGATCAGCTCATCGCGTAGTGTCCCAGTGAGTGAGCTTTCAACCTGCACGCTCCTCTTCAGGTCCTCCAGATTCAATGGGATTAGATCGGTTACCTTACCAGACTACGCTTGTTGTAAAGTTACTTCATCTCGATGGTTAAGTTCTCCCGCCCCCTTGGCGCTGCCACTCGGTGTGATCTGGGACATGTGACATGTCCGCCATGTGACTTGGTCACCCAACACTTCACCAATACTATAGTCTGTCTGAAACTTTATCTTTAGGTGCGATATTACTGTGATGACTCTGAACGCTGTTAGGCACGGGCTGCCTAGTATAACTTTGTGTATGGAGGGCTGGTCAATGACAAAGTGTACGACTCACCATTCTCAGGTACATGCCCAGGTGACCTCCAATTGGATTGTTCCGTAGACGGCCACTGGTTCGTTGTCAATGCCATAGAGTGGCCCTTCGACAGGCTTCAACTGACTTATTTTTAAACCATGTTTAAAAAACTCATCAAGGTAAAGCAAATTGTGGGAACTTTCATTATTTATGAAAACTTGTTTCAGTTGGTATCAACGCTACCATCCGAAATGAGCATGGATACAACAAGGGGATCTGCATGGGGGGAGATTACATGGCTCATGTCATTATCGCTAATGCTAATGATGTTGTCTTCTATGCGCTGCTTTTTCCGCCCAGTCTATTGCTCCTTGTGATCCGCTATGGTCTTGTCCTGTTGGGTTGTGATCATGTTGACCACTCCAGCGCTGACTCAGTTCCGTGGTTGGGAATGTTCTGGTCCTTCCCCGCTTGAGGTGCCAGAGCATTGACCAAGGTTCCTAACAAACTTGGTGAGGTGGCCCTCCGAATGAGCTCCTCAATTTCCCACTGAAGCGTCTTGCAATCTTCTGTGGAGTATCTGAGAGATCGATAGATATTGCAGTATTTGGCCAGATTTCCTCCCACTGCTTTCTTAAGTGGTTTTGGCCACTTAAGGAACTTCACTCCATGGATCTGCATGAGGACGTTGGAGCATGTGTCGGTCAAAGGTGTCAAGTTGATCGGCTTGTAATCTCTCCATTCTGGTACTCCGGTCCTGTGCTACTTCCCGTGGCAGTGATCGTTGCTACTGTGCTTCCTTTTTCCCTCAGTTGGGAAAGAGCGAGACTGTTCGGTCCATTCAGGATGCTTAGCCTTGTTAGCTTCTTCCACTGTGGCATAGGCCTTGGTGATAGATTTTGTCTCCCGAAAGGTTTACGGATTCTTATGCGCCAGGTTCCTAAAGAAGTCCCCATGCAATAAGGCATAGATGAAATTGTTAAGCTTTATCTCTTCTATGAGCCTAGAAATTCTTCTCGCCTCTACTATGAAGTGATCCAGGAACATCTAGGGATTCTCTCTCTGCTTCTGCTTGATATGGTAGAGATGCCAAGGCTGCTTCTCCTCCCGGTGGCTTGAGGCATATTGCACCAAGAAGAGGTCAGTGACCTCTCAGAAGCTCAGGATCGAATTCGATAGTAGACGATGGAACCAGATGCGGGTGTCTCCCTTTAGCGTAAGAGGGAAACAATGGCACATGGCTGTGTCCTCCAACCTTTGTAGACTCAGATGGATGCAAAAATGATTGAGGTGATCCATGGGATCAACACTCCCATCGTAAAAGTCAAGAGTTGGCATCTTGAACTTGGCAGGCATGGGATGGTTCAAGATCTTTGCCGTGAAGGAAGATCTGTCTAGATCTGCAGTGTGTTTTATCATCCTTGAACATGCTCTTCAAGATCTTCTCCACCCACAAATCTGTGCTGGTGGTGTTACCAGTCCTTTTGGAGTTGAGGTTGGTTCTCAACTCTGTTCTTTCTTCAGCATGGCAAGTAGTCAGCCGGCTACTGCCACCAGCAGATCTAACATTCCTAGAGGCTCCCTCCTAAGCCTGAGTGTAGGCTTTCACCTAAGAATATCGAGGATTCCTCTGTTCTAGACTCTCCTCCAAAGTCCTGCTGCCCAAACATCCTTCAAGCCATGAACAGCTCTGGGCGTGTGAAGCCTCCAAAATCTAAGTGCCGCCCGACCTCTTGGTCTTCTTGGACGGCTTCTTTTTCTTCTAGTCTCCTCTCCTGGAGGCCAGAGTAGGGACTGCTACGGGCAGAGCCCCTTGCTGTACATTCTCCTTGTGGGCACAGAGCATCTAGAGCATTCTATTCATGCTACCATGTTCTCTACCAAATTATAGAAAAAGGGTGCTGGGTTGACCACCCCATTGAACTAGTTACCAGTAGCATAGTCCTGGACGGGTGAGGTCATATCTCAAGCAGGCTCGTTAGCCTGCGCTCTGGTGCTCACCATTCTAGCTAATGACACTAGTCTGGAGAGTGAAACTGAGAGAAGTAGTAGAGAAAAGTGGTTGGCTTTTTATAAGCTTCCCACAGACGGCACCAATGATGCATCTTAGATCCAAGTTTTGAATAATTTTGAATCAAGTGATTGTCTGAGTCCGGCTCCATCTACTGAGTCTGGATCTTGCACATCACAACTACAAGTAAGAGGTCAGGTGATGGTGGGAGGTTGTCCCACCGAAAATACTTTGATACTCAAGTCAGCAAACAGTCTTCAAATTAAGAAGGTGAAAGTAAAGGATGCAAGGTGAGTGCAAGAGAGTGTTTGTGATGGAAGAGTACTCTCGTTTAGAGAGGCTTTGGTGGCTCGTAATGAGCATTGGCTCTAAGCACTGTGTTCGCTGGGAATGTAGTGGCAAAGAAAGAGAGCATTCGTATTCTAAAAGCGTATGAGCCTTTTGTGGGTGAAAGAGAGCATGCCCTGGAGTGAGGACTCCATGGCCTTTTATAGTTGTTGTACTGGGCAGCCTTCCTTACACAGAAAGGCTTGATTCCTGCGCTCTAATGGGATCGCTGTCTTTTCTGGTGTTGAGCTTTTATGGCAGTAATAGTCATTGCGTTGATTACTTTCCTTCTGTGTTCTGTAACCGTTAGGGTTTACTGTAAACAGGAGGAGGATTATGGCGCTTTTCTTAAGGAATGTGCGTCGAATCTGCTGATGACCATTGCAATTGAGATTGCCTTCTGTGAAGAGCGTGAAATCAGGGGATGAGACAGTTGTTGGTCGAGGACGGTCGCGTGGGCCAAACTGGGCTTAGCCCACATGAGGTCTGATTCTCAGACTATCGACTGGTCCTGCTTCCGGTCAACGGAAGCATTGACCATCTCAAGAGTAAGTCGTCCATCTTGCTCTTGGGCTTTTCTTGGCTCACTTAGCCATTCATCCGGTTAACGGTGAGCGTTGACCGTCCAGGCACAAATGGGCCATTACGGATCGGCCCATTCCTCCTTCTTGGGCCAACCTATTACTGGCATACCCATCAATAATTATTATTATTTTTAAAAACCACATAATTTTCCCTACAACCTTGCCCTAGGTTCCTATTATTTCCCATTATTTTTACTAATTTCTTACTCCATTTACAATTTGATCTTCTAATTTCTTTACATACACTTCAAATATTAATAACAAATAATATTTTTAAATAATTTTGGGAGAATAAAAAATTTCTATGGAAAAATAACACTAATTTGTCATCAATAGAGTTGGAATTACACTTCAGATTTGAAGGAAGTGAGATTCGAACAAACGCTTACAAATATCATTCTTAATTAAAGAATTACACAACAACTGGGCTAGGATTAACAAAATTATGGAGGGGGCATTAAATTTATTACACTCGTTTTTTTATCAATTTTGTCTATATTTAAGATTGACCGTAATGGGAATGATCGAAAATGGTAATGCCTCAAATCGTAAGGCTCTTGAACTGTACGGCACTCGCGGGCTATGTGAGCTCCTTGCGGGGGAGCATCTCGTGGAACCGCCTCTTGGTGGCTGCGCTCGCGGCTATTCCATTGGGCTTCAGGGTGACATCTCTCTGGACTTTCTTCTCAGGCCCGAGGATCCAGGCGGCCCCCCAGCCTCCGCGGGGCTCTACTGCTGGAGGCCACTTGGGTCCTCAGGTTTTTGTGTTGGCTTTGGGGCCTCTTGCGGGGATCTCCTTCCTTGTCCCTGCCCTAGGACGCTCCATCCTAGGTGGCCCTAGAGGGAGTCCTCTCATCCGCTTTTCGACCTTAGAGCAGAGCGTGTTGAAGGCTTTGGACATGCCTTCTATCCTAGCCGCCATGGCCCTAACTACTGGGTCACTGTGGTTTTTTACCCCTATGCAGGGGTCGGGGCTGCTATTACGTGAGGCCACCTCCCTGGCAGGTGCACTCACCTGTACCCTCGTGTTTATCATTCTGTATTTGGAGTTGAA
>JAOVVI020004816.1:0-17202 GCA_028571085.2 Nepenthes alata
TTAGATATCGGGATCAATTTTTTCTTCAAATTTGGAATATCCACTGGAATACTTTTATCAATGTTTTTGATTGCTCTAGTTAAGACTTCCATAGAAAATAAAGCTTATGAAACTGCGACGGGTTGAGGTTGGACAGTGTCTATTGGTCGAGGTGATGGTTGTCAAGTAATAGAGCTTAAATACTTGGATTTGAACCTTTCAATTGGCTGTTTAGGGAAAATGATGGGATTGGTACAACGATGGTTCCTTTGTGCAATCGTCTCCTTTATAACTCCCACTATTTGCCATTAGAGCTCGTCATTTTGACGCTATAAATCCTCCATTTTATCGTGGTAGTATATGTCTAGAATCAGAGCAGTACATCCTCCTTGGTGTTGGATTTATCTAATTATTGACATATTTGGTTGGAGAAAATAAGGTGGGGACATAATTTCTATCCCCTGTGAATAAAAATTTCTCCGTTTGGTTATAAATTTAATTAAAAATAAATATTCCCTGTAAATTGTTATTCTCACAAATATAGGAATAATAATTTTTACCATTTATATGGGAATTATTATTTTCACACATGTGAGAATAATAATTTTTACCTTTATATAGAAATTGTTATTCCCATATATGTGGGAATAATAATTTTTACATATTATTATTATTATTATATTTAATTATTATTATTATTGATGCGTCATTGAATCCGAATTTCGAATAGATTCGGGTTGATCCGCTTGTCTGGTTCCAGCTCCGTTCACCGAGTTTGGACCCTGCACACCACTAAAACGAATAGGAGGTCGGTGTGTCGGTGGAAAATTGTCCCACGAAAATACTCCGACGCTCAAGTCCATAAACTACCTTCAAAATCTGGGAAGGTAAATGAAAATGAGAATTGAGAGGGTAAGTGAGAAAGTTCGTGGGTTTTCGGATGAAAGAGAGGTAATGCTGTCTCTTGAATCTGGATGGTGGGTGAAGGCAGTAGGCGTCTGTCAATAGGAAGAGCGCTTGTATGCCTTGATTTGTGTTATTTTTCTCAGCAAGTTCGGATGCTTTGCAGAGAGAGTGTACAAAATTATCGTCAAATGCGTGATTGAGAACGCAGTAGTAGGCGTTGTGTGAGTGGTTGTTCGCGTGCCCTGAGCGAAGACCCTATGGCTCTTTTTAATAGCGGTTGGGTGATCTTCATTGGTGGGAATGTATGATCCCCTGCACCATGTTTAGGCGGCCTTCCTTGTGAGGAAGGCACGCGTTGCGTAATTAGCTGACATTATTTCCTTTTCTGGCGGGTAGCGGCTTTCCAAATTTTTTACCTTCCTTTTGAGTATATTACCGTTGAAATGCTCCACTTGGTAGGAATTGGGAAGATCTGGCGCCTTCCTTATGAGAAAGGCGCCGATCTTGTCAGCGTCCTTTTTTGGAGCTGGTTAGAATTACGGAAGGCGTAGGTTTAGGAAAAGAGCCATTGTTGACCGCCTGTTGGAGCATGGGCCCGAGTGGGCCAAACCTGTGAAAAGCCTTTTTATTCTTGGCCTTTTTTGGAGCTGGTTGGAATTACGCACGGATTGACCGTCCTAAGCACGAGTAGGCCGCCTACCTGTGCCTTAGTTAATCAACGCTAGCGTTGACCGTCTGATGCGTGTTTGTGCCTTTTAGGAATTTGGCCCTCATTTCCTACTGGGCCAACGTTGACCGTCCAACAGTAGATCTGGGCCACTTTTGACTATCGGGCCAGCCCATTTACTGTACACCCATGACTAGCCGCCATGCCAGTGGCTACAATTCTGGTATCCGGCATGTTTATCATGGGATGCTCCTCACCGTCCTTTGCTGCCTGAAAATTCTGAAGAACTCCATGAAAGGGTGAAGCATTAACCGAATCTGTTGACCGTCAGGTTAGATCCGGAGAAGAAAGTTAACCGAATCTGTTGACTGTCTCTGGTCAAATCCGGAGAAAAAAGTCAACCGGATCTGTTGACCGTCTTTGGTCAAATTCAGAGAAAAAAATTGACCGGATCTGTTGACTGTCTATGGTCAAATTTGGAGAAAAAAAGTTGACTGGATCTGTTGACCGTCTCTGGTCAGATCCGGAGAAAAAAATTGACTAGATTTATTGACCGTCCTTGGTCAAATCCGGAGAAGAAAGTTGACAGGATCTGTTGACCGTCTTTGGCTAGATTTCGGAGAACTTTGTATGAGCTCTGAGTGGCGCGTGGCCATTAGCCGGCCTGTCAGGTTAAAGGTGGACATGTGTTTTCACACGGTTGAACCGTTATCCCCGCCATTAATGCATCAGAAGATTTGTTTCAAAAGAGGCTCGTTTAGGATGCGACACATGGAAGTAATGATGGTGTGCCTTCTCGAGGAGGTTTAAGGTGTTTCACACCTTGCCGTTTAAGTTTCCCTCCTCTACACTTAGTATTTTCCACGCCTTATGTTCTGCTTCTTCGTCTTCAACTTTCTTTCATTCCAAAGAGAAACCCTAATTCTTCTGTGAACATGGCTTCAACCTCTGTTGCCGATATCCCTTCTGTTCTTCGAGAGAACGACGTAAAAGAGCTGTGCATTGAGTTCAACATCTCCAAAGATATCGCGTGGAGGGTTCCAAACAAGGACGACAGGGCCTTCTCTCCACTGACTGGACACGTAATGATCTATGAGTCCCACCTGAGGAGTGGTCTCTGTCTTCCTCTTCTGGATGACTTATAGTCGATCCTCAAGGCTTTGCGTGTTCCCGTTGCTCAGCTCCATGCCAATTCTGTACGGTATATTTGCACCTTTTGTATCTTTCTTCATAAGCATTCTAGGCGGTTAACGATGTCTATGGTAAAGGGGTTGTTCAAGATAAACCAGGGAGGAGAGTGGATCTCCCTGGTTCCACGTAGTGGCTTAAAGGTTAATACGGCCATCTACGTCTCACTAAAGAACTGGAAGAACCGGTTCTTCTTTGTGAGGGTGACTGAAACCTGGCCCTTGGCAAAGGACTTGGGCCATGTGCGAGAGGTTTATAAGGGGACATCGTCTGTGGTGGAGACGGCATCCTTGGAGTGGCTGACCAAACTGGTCAATGTCCATCTCTCTGACTTCAAGAGAGATTTCTTGGTCTCTAGGGTAGAGACCAAAAAGGTGAACTGGGGATGGCCTTTCCCTATTCATAAGTTCAAGGCATTGTCGCCGGCGGTTATGATGCAACCGGAGGTGTCCAGGGGCCTGCTTATCCGTCCCTGTCTGACAGACGATGACTTCATTGGCCCAAGGCCCAAAAGGATGGCTGTGGAGACGCCCTCCTCATCGTCTTTGAGGCCCAACTACATAACTACCGGGATTAACAGCAGTCCCGGCCGCACCACCGAGATAGAGAAGATGTTTGAGGACCTGGTGGAAATTGGGGCCGAGGGCGTTATTCTGGCGTAACCTGCACCACAGGTGGTTTTTCGAGCGGCGCCAATGGAGATTTGACCAAAGCCAGCCTGTGAGCAGCCGACAGAGTCGCAGGAGCCGTCAGTCGGCTCACCAGCCATGCAGCTACCGGCTAAGCAGCCGGTGATTGACCTTGATCCTCCTGTGGCTACGATGGAGGCCGTCGCCGGGGAGAATGATGTCGCCGCGGATGACATTGATGAGGGGCACTCGGAGGAGGTCACCGCCAGCTCCGCTCGTGAGGGCATTGCTTCTAGCCCGCCGCCACTGGAGCCAGACTTGGAGGCCCGGCCTTGTAGGCCCACACGAAGAGTCTGGGAGGGATAAGTTTTCGTGATGCTTTGTGCATAAGTTCTCTTTTAAAATTTTTGATTTGTTTTATTTTTTGGTGCAGAAGGAGAAAGTGCTGGCTGCCATTGCAAAGGTGATGGACCAGCGGGACCGGGTGATCTCTGACAGGGAGAGATCGCCTGACTAGACGCGAAGTTGGCAGCTTTCGGGGCGGAGCACCGGTCGGATGCCGCCACTTTGAAGACCATTCTGGTCAATACGAAGGATGAGAATGCTAGTTGAAAGAGGAGAATACTCGGCTGTGGGAGGAGAACGAGCGGATCACCGAGCGCCTTAGCCAGCTTAGAGGGCAGCTGACGGAGCTGGAGAACCGCCTGAGCCTCCAGATTTGCCCCACGAGATTGAGCAGCTGATGTGGTCGCGGATGTGGGAAGGGATCAATATGTGTTGGCGTATCGCACGGCTTATTGACCCTAATTTCCCAGTGGACCTGCTCAATATGTCGAACAGGTCCGCCCAGACTCGCGAAAGTCTCGTTAGGGTTCTTGAGACGGTCAGGCATCGCCTCCGCCGCTTCCCTAACTTTTTGTTAATTTATTTGTATTCCCTTTGTATCATGTATAATGTAATACATTTGAAAGCAATAAATGAGAATATTTCCACTTTGTGTCTATTTCTTTTTACTACTTTGTTCTTGCATGTTTGTTGTACCCGACGGCCAACTCAATTGGCTAGTGGCCATTGCATTTCTGCCAAAGGAGTGAAATCCTTAAGCTTTTTTTATAGGTGGTTGTGTATGTGTTAGCCGACCTAGTAGTGGCGGCTTGTGAGTAAAGCCTGATGGCGCTACGTAAGTGTTGACTTGGGCGGCCAGCATTGGAGAAGAATTTTTCTCTCTTCGACTATCGTTGACTGATCACACTATCTCCTCGTACAGGAGGTTGTTGCTGTGCTACAATAGCCCCCTAAGATTTTGACCACTAACGGGCCACTTAGATGACCAAGGTTTAGATTCGACCACCTACGGGCTGCCTGGATGACCTGGGTTTAATACGACCACTAATGGGCCGCTCGAATGACCGAGGTTCATTCTACGCCGCTCATGGGCCACCTGGATGACCAGGGTTTAAGTACGACCGCTAATGGGCTGCTCGGATGACCGAGGTTCATATTCGATCACTTATGGGCCGCTTGGATGACCAGGGCTTAGTAACGAGAGGGTGAAAACCCTCCCAACTTAGGGGCAGTCTAGGTTGAGTAAACTTGCAAGGCAAACACATGTATATACATGCACACAGTAAAGGGAAGGTAGTATGCTGAGGAAACACTCATTTTGACAAATTGAAACAAGTAGGCGAATGCAAACACACAATAATGCAAATACTTACCTGGGTCCCTTATTGGAAGTAGCGTTTGAGGTGAATCGCGTTTCACGTTCGTGGGACCAACTTTTTGTCCTAATTTTGGAGTTTGTACGCTCCGTTTCACAGAACGATGGAGATTAGAAAAGACCCTTCCCAATTAGGGGAGAGCTTGTTACGACCGGCCAGTTTGACTGTGGCCTCAACGCCTCGTAAGACCAAGTCCCCAACATCGAATTGTCACACCTTTACCTTTTTGTTGTAGTATCAGGCGATTCGATATTGGTATGCCGCTGTCACAGGCTTCCTCCAACAAGTCTAGGTGTTCACTGATTTTCTAGGAGTTACCCTGTGTGTCAAACGATTCTACCCTAAGATTTGGAAGCCTAATTTTAACCGGGATTACCGCTTCAATCCCGTAATAGAAACTGAAGAATGTCTCGTGCGTTGGTTCTTTTAGGGTTGTCCGATAAGACCATAGAACTGAGGGGAGCTCGTCTACCCAGGAGCCCATTGCGTCTTCCAGCTTGGTCTTTAACTCGTGGATTAGCGTTTGGTTTGTGACGTCCACCTGTTCATTCGCTTGGGGACATGCCACCGAAGTGTGGACAAACTTGATAACAAGGCTGGCGTAATACTTGGTGAAATATTTTCCCGAGAATTGGGTCCTATTGTCAGTCACGACGGCCACTGGGACGCCAAATCTGTAAGTAATGTTCTGGCGAAGGAATTCAAGAGCGTTGTGCTCTGTAATTTTTACCAGCGGTATGGCTTCGACCCATTTGGTGAAGTAGTCAATACTTACGATGATGAACTTCCTTTACCTCGTGGTAATGGAAAATAAGTCAAGAATATCGAGCCCCTATTGCACGAAGGGTTAAGGGGCTTGATGTGTCTTCAAGTTAGCGGACGGCTAGCGGTGAAGGTTACTGTGAAGCTGGCCGCTTTAACACTTTTTTACAAATTCGAGCCCGTCCTTTTTCATCGAGGGGCAATAGTAGCCCTACCGCATGATCTTGAAGGCTAAGTTTTTTCTGCCAACATGTGCTCTGCAAATCCCGAGGTGTACTTCACCCAAGGCGTAGTCAGCCTCTTCGGGAGTTAGGCATCGAAGGTAGGGAGTTGAGTAACCACTGCGATATAGCCGCCCATCAACCACTGTATACCATCCGGCTATCTTTTTTATTCGATTAGCCTTCTATGCGTCTTGTGGCAACGATCCGTTAGCCCGATATCTAAGGTTGGGCGTCATCCAGTTTTTCACTTCAGAAATCTGCATCGTCTCCTGTTTCTCTATGCTAGGAGAGTTTAGAATCTCCCTCATGTCCCTCGAGTACTGTTCTGGATTCTCGGCTACAGCGGCTCTAGCTAGCTGATTCGCCTTCCAATTTTCAGTTCTGGGAACACGAACCAGGGTTAGTTTGTCGACACTCTGGGTGGCCTCCCTCGCCTTTGCCAAGTACTTGGCCAGGTGAGGGTTGCTTACCTCGAAGTCTCCGTTAACCTAGTTAATGATAAGTTTGGAGTTGCTATAGACCTCTAACCTCTTGGCTGAGCACTCCTTTGCTAATCATAATCAGGCTAACAAGGTTTTGTATTCGGCAATGTTGTTGGTTATCGAGAATTTGAGTCTAAGGAAATACTTCACCTCAAACCCGTCTGGGGTCGTGAGGACCACTCCAGCACCACTGCTGATGTCCGTAGATGATCCGTCTACGTGAAGTACCCATTTTGAAACTTCGTCAAGTTGTACTGCGCTTTCTACGGGCTGTTCTTTGAGAACTGGGGTCGTGGTCTCAACAATGAAGTCGGCCAGAGCTTGCGCTTTTACAGCGGGTCTGGGCCAGAATTTAATGTTGAACTCGGCCAACACGATAGCCCATTTTACCAGCCATCCAGAAACGTCGGATTTCTGGATTATATTTTTCAGAGGCTGGTCTATGAGGACCGCTATACAGTGAACCTAAAAGTATGGCCTTAACTTCTACGCAGAGAATATAAGTGCTAAGGCTAGCTTTTCTACATGTGAGTAGTGAGTCTCTGGGCCGGTCAACGTTTTACTCACGTAGTAGACCAGCCGTTGAGTGTCAGAGTCCTGTTATACGAGGATGAAACTGAGGGATACTTCCGATACCGTTAGGTAAAGATACAACTCTTCTCCGCCCTCAGGTGACACTAGCAATGACTGACTAGCCAGATACTGCTTCAATTTATCGAAGGCTGTCTAGTAGTCTGCTATCCATTGAAATCCGTTGGCTTTTTCCCCTCTTAGGGACTTAAAGAATGGCAGGTACTTGTCGCCAAACTTTGCGAGGAAGCAGGACAACGCTGCTAGCCGTCCAGTCAATCGTTGGACATCCTTTATGCTCCGTGGGGGAGCCATATTTGCGAGGGGCTTAATCTTCTCTGGGTTTGCCTCAATTCCCCATTGGGAGACAATGAAACCTAAGAATTTACTAGAGGCTACCCCGAAAACATACTTAGCCAGGTTCAGGTTCATGTGATGCTTGGGGAGCACCTCAAACGACTCTGCCAGGTCACAGATGTGGTTGCCGATGACCCTGCTCTTGACAAGCAAGTCGTCGACATAGACCTCCATGTTGCGACCGATCTGATTTTTAAACATCTTATTGACTAGTCGTTGATAGGTTGCTCCAGCATTTTTCAGTCCGAAGGGCATCACTTTGTAGTAGTAGGTACCCTGATCCGTCATGAATGAGGTGTGCTCATCGTCCTCTGAACTTATCCGGATCTGGTTGTAACCCGAATAGGTGTCCATGAAGCTTAGCATTTCATGTCCGGCTGTCGAGTCAACCAGTAGGTCGATCCTGGGCAAGGAAAAACTGTCCTTTCGGCAGGCTTTGTTAACATTGATAAAATCGATGCACATCCGCCATTTTTCATTTCTTTTCTTTACCATCACGATGTTAGAGAGCCAATCCGGGTAGTGGACTTCTTTAATAAATCATGCATCCAATAGTTTTTCACATCCTCCCGGATGATGATCAACTATTCTACGGAGTGGTTCCTCCGTTTCTATCTGACGGGCTTCCGGCCAGGATCAAGCCCCAATTTGTGGACCATCACCTCAGCTGGAATCCCAGGCATGTCTGCTGGAGTCCACGTAAAAACAACAGCATTTCGTCACAGGAGCACGGTCAATTCATCGCACAATGTTCCAACGAGTGAGCCGCCGACCTGTACACACCTTTTCGATTCCTCCGGATTTAGTGGGACTAGATCTGTGGCTTTGCCAGACTACACTTGTTGCAGGGTTGCCTCGTCTCGATGATCGAGCTCCCCAACCGTTCTAGTGTTGCCGCTAGGGGCAATTTGAGACATGTAACATGTCCACCCAGTAACTTGGTCACCTAATACCTCTCCTACAACGTAAGGCATTGGGAACTTCATCTTGAGGTGTGGAATCAAGGTGACTGCCCCAAACGCTGTTAAGCACAGTCTGCCTAATATAGCATTATAAACAGATGGCAGTTCGACCACCAAGAAGGTGAGCGTTCGACTCGCTATTTTTGGATACGTGCCTAAAATGACCTCCAATTGGATTGTCCCTTGGACGAGTACTGGCTCGTCGTCAAGGCCATACAATGGGCCCTCAGCAGATTTTAATTGGTTATTTTTTAGGCCTAGTTAAAGAATATATTCAAATAAAGTAAGTCCTTTGAACTATCATTATCAATAAATACTCGCTTCAGCTGATAGTCGATACTACCGTCTGAAACGAGCGCAGATACAATAAAGGGGTCAGTATGGGGGGACATTATATGAGTTAAATCATCATCATTGAAGCTAATTATATTGTCCGCCATGTGCTGCTTCTTCTTCCTAGTCTGCTGCTTCTTATCGTCGGCTGGGTTTTTGGCAGGTCTGGTGGTGGCCATATAACCACCCTTGCCACAACCTAGTTTTGGGGAGGAGACGACTCCTGCCCGTCTCTGCCAGCTGCTCCTGAACTCGGCCCAGGGCCCTGGACAAACTTGGTGAGGTGGCCCCTACGAAGCAGCTCCTTAATCTCCCTCTATAATGTCTTGTAATCTTCAGTAGAATGTCCAGTAGAGAGGTGAAAATTATAGTACTTTGACTGGTTCTCAGTGTCCTTCTTCAATGGTTTTTGCCACTTCAAGAATTTTTCCTCGTGGATCTACATAAGGACATTTGAGCGTGTGTCTGTCAGGGGCATAAAGCTAGTGGGCCCGTAATCTCTGCGTTCTGGCAGCCCTGTTCTATGCTGCTTTCGGTGGGGGTGATTACTGTCGCAGTATTTTCTTTTTTCCTCTCAAGGGAATGAACGAGGCTAATCTACCCATTCTGGGCATTTTTTGCTTCGTTGGCCTCCTCTGCTGCTGCGTACGCCCGGGTAATTGGCTCCGCCTCCCGAAAGGTCTGGGGATTCTTGTGGGCCAGGTGTTTAAAGAAGTCCCCGTAGGTCAGTGCAAAGATGAAACTACCCAACTTTATCTCTTCTGTGATCCAAGGGATCCACCTGGCCTCTGCCACAAAGCGGTCCAGAAATCTCCGCGGGTTCTCTCTTGACTTCTGCTTGATGTGGAAGAGGTGCCACGATCACTTCTCTTTTCGTCGGCTCGAGGCATACTGAGACAGGAAGAAGTCTGTGAGCTCCTGAAAGCTGCTGATGGAGCCTGTAGGAACGTAATGAAACGAGATGCGGTCATCTCCCTTTAGTGTGAGTGGGAAGCAATGGCACATTGATGAGTCTTTCAACCCTTGTAGACTCAGATGGTGTGAAAGTGATCCAGATGGTTAACCGGATCACTGCTCATATCGTATGAGTCAAGAGAAGGCATCTTGAATTTGGTGGGCAGTGGACAATTTAGGATCTCCACTATGAAAGGAGTTCTACCAAGGTCAACAGCGTGCTCACCGTCCTTAAACATGCGGTTCCAAATCTTATCCACCCGTGGATCTGCATGAGCAGCGTTGGCAGATCTCTTATAATTGAGGTAAGCCCTTAACTCCATTTTCCCCCTGGAGGGTCCAGTAGTCGACCGGCTACTGCCTCCAGCTGACCTGGTAGTCCTGGAGGCTCGTTCCTGGACTGAATTTCCATTTTTTGCCCGAGAGTATCGGGGATTTCTTCTTTCCAAACTTTCTCCTGGTGTTGTGCTTTCAAAGCGCTCTTCAGGCTTGTTCTGGCCTGGAGCGCTCAAAGAGGCTGCGATTTACCGGCCTCTTGGGCCTTTTGGCCTGCTTCTTTTTCCTCGAGCCACCTTTTATGGTGGCCAGTGCCGGGACAGCGGTGGGCAGAGCCCCCTGCTGTGGCTGTTCTTATCGAGAGTAGAGTATTTTGAGCAGACAGTTGTTGGTCTGTATCTGCTCTATCAGTCGTTGAAAGAAAGGCGCGGGTGCCCCGCCTGTCATCCCGTTGACCAGGGTACCAGCAGCGTGGTCCTTGTCAGGAGAAGTGGTGTCTCCAGCGGGATCGCTAGCTTGGGCTCTCGTATTCACCATTATATATGAGTATAGTAGTGAAAAGAGAATGTTGTGAGGGTTTGTGGTTGGCTTTTTGTAAGTGTTTCCCATAGACGGTGCCAATGATGTGTCCTTGGATCCAAACTTTGAACATATTCAGGTTGATCAACTTGTTTGGTTCCGGCTCCGTTTACCGAGTTTGGACCCTCCACACCACTAAAATGAATAGGAGGTCAGTGTGTCGACGAAAAGTTATCCCACCGAAAATACTCCGACGCTCAAGTCAGTAAACTGCCTCCGAAATCTTGGAAGGTAACTGAAAATGAGAACTAAGAGGGTGAGTAAGAGGGTGTGTGGGTTTCCAGATGAAAGAGAGATAATGCCGTCTCTTGAATCTTGACGGTGGGTGAAGGCAATAGGCATCTGTCAACAGGAAGAGTGCCTGTATGCCTTTGATTTGTGTTCTTTCTCTCAACAAGTTAAGATCCTTTGTAGAGAGAGTGTACGAAATCGTCGTCGAATGCATGGTTGAGAATGCAGTAGTTGGCATTGTGTGAGTGGTTATTCACGTGCCCTGAGCGAAGACCCTAGGGCTCTTTTTAATGGCGGTTGGGTAATCTTCCTAGGTTAGAAGGTGTGATCCCCTACGCCATGTTTAGGCGGCCTTTCTTGTGAGGAAGGCACGCATTGCCTAATTAGCATAGATTGTTTCCTTCTCTGGCAGGTAGCGGCTTTCCAAATTTCCTGCCTTCCTTTTGAGTATATTTTCATTAGAAGGCTCTACTTGGTAGGAATTGAAAAGATTTGACACCTTCCTTATGAAAAAGGCGCCGATCTTGTCAGCGTCCTTTTTTGGAGCTGGTTAGAATTACGGAAGGCGTAGGGTTAGGAAAAGAGCCATTGCTGACTGCCTGTTGGAGCGGGGGCCAAGTGGGCCAGGCCCGTGAAATGCCTTTTTATTCTGGGCCAGGACTCGGATGGTTCGTCTGAGAGGTGCCAAACAGCAAAAAGTTGCAATGAAAACGCGGTGACAACACCCAACACACAAGATTGCCCAAAATAATGAAGATGTTGCGTTAAAGAACCAACATATACTTGAAGGCATCCAATCAACCTCGGAGTACACCAAAAAAAACAAGGAAGAAGATCCCGACTATGCCTTTGGACAGTCGAAATGGCCACCCCGGGATCTTTGTCTACTTGACCCGCTCGGTACAGGCACCCGGCCATTCCCTAGCACAGTGGAGGGCCAGCACTCACCCCTAGGCCAGGCGTTCTCTCGATGAAGGTCCATGAGTTCCCATCGAGTCCTCTAGAGCTCGTCCTTGAGCCAAGCAATTTGATCCAGGGCCTGGACATGAACTTGTAAAAGCACTAGGTAGCTCGTCCGGACACCAAGCCTCCTTGAAGGTAGACGATCGTTCCCTTGCGCCGACCGCATCGATCTGCTGACGCCCCTCGAGCAAAGTTGATGGTGAAGATATCCACGAGTCTGAAGAGTTGTCCTCATCCAACGAGACCTCTTCTGATCCCTCCTGCAGGGCTCCACGAGAGACCCACTCTTTGGTAAGGTGAAAAGCGTCAGGATTTCTCTCAACCAGCGCCATCAAAGGTCGACCGAGGTCCACCTTGTTCGGATGGAGGCCACCAGCATAGAAGCTATTGATCGTGTCCCATCTATTCGGGACCTGCTAGTCAGCGTCAACCTCCGTAATGAAGAAGTGAGACTTCCAATCTTCTGAAGACCTTGAGCACACCCCACTCAGCTAAAATCAAGCACAGGGAACAAAGGATACCCAATCCCCTAGCTGATCCGAAGGAGCACCTTCACGGACCAAGTGTCTAGTGTGAGCCTCCTAGTGCAGAAGAAGGCGAACAAAGCTACCATATGTCGAACAACATCTGGATACAAGTAGGCCACAGGGATCCCCAAGGAAATGAGAATGTTGCGCAGTTGCCTCTGAATCGAGATTCAAAGGCTAATGCGCAAGTGCTCTTCGGAGATGGTAATGAACCCTTGAGGAGGGGAGTAGGTCACGTCCCTGGCTCCAGGAACCGCAAACTCAATAAAACCCATAAAGTAACCCTTGCTGATTCAAAAGTTCCACATCCCCACTGGACATGGTCGATCGAATGTTGGCAACTTCCTACAAGGCCATCCTGGAGATTGTGAAAATCGGAAAAAATTGCAGCAAGTTAGGGAAAATATACTCTAGATGTGGTGGAAGAAATGGCTTAGGGGCTAGCGCTTAAATAGGCAATGCCCCCACCAGCAACGATGTTGTTCACAAGAGGCGAATCAATGCATCTCCCACGGTAGCAGGTAGACGTGCCTGCACCCAAGCCTGTTGCAGCGTGTCTTTTTGCTGGCCTAATAATGGCACATGATGTAGTGTACCTAGCACAATCAATGTGTTGAAACACTTGATTGAAGCGACGATGGCACAGTACAGTCAAAGATGCCCTGACGCATCATTTTCCAAGTAGTGGGGTGTACGGTGTGCTGCCGTAGTGGGCTCAAGGATGATTAACCCGGCAAGCCCCTATGCCAAGCACTTCAGGACCAGCCGATAGGTAGATCACCCAAGGACCGAGTTGTGGCCACCCGAACCGTCAGTCCATTGGACACCGAGCAGGTTCGGGGAAAACAACTGCACCATGGAGTATAACATGTTCCTAGACACTATCTCCCAGCCAGTCGTCCAAGACATGGACCAGACACCGTGCAGGATGAATGGAAAGAAATTCCATTGCGGGCAATAGTGCGGGGGCCCTCCATCACCAACTGGCAAAGGAGGGAGCCAACTCTTACCCCCGCTCATCGCCTGTAAGGAAGGAACACAGCGGCTGTCCCTATAGCCATACCACCCACGCATCGATGTGAGAATGGTCCGAGTAGGGACACAACACAATGAGAACAGTCTAAGTAGGAACTTCAAGCACAACTCCAAATCCATTGGAGATCCATCCGATCTCAACGACAGGCAAAGGAGGGCCCATGACGACTCTCACACCACACGGCCGCTACCATGGAGAACCATGGAGTGGGGCGTGAGAAGTCCCCATTTATAGCCGGAATGGAGCTTAACAAGCTATCAATGCGAAAGACCATGTCCGCAACGCCACCAGTAAGGAATTAATGCCAGGTCTCAAGGCTGCACCAAAAGCTTTCCAAACAGAGTAGGAGATCTTAATGCCCTGTACGGAAAGATGTTGAATGCCTCGACAAGGAACGTAGCCCTCAAAAATAGGCGATGTGTTGCCTTGGGAAGGAATGCATGAACAGGCCAGTAGGAGACATCCCATCATTCTACATCTCGGGAGTTGGCGAGGCCTAATCACCCAGTATGAGGGGTTAGTAATGGGTCTAGTCGCGATGTTGGCAAGTCCAATAGCTTGCTAATCTATTGCGGATGCATGCTGGGCCCATGGAGATAACAGCCATCAAGGCCCAACAGACGGTAATCACGATTTAGGTCAACCCTCCAACTCAATGACAACACTCTAGCAGTGCAGAGAACGTCGACATAGTATCCATCATGACGATCAAAATCAACTCTAGGGAACCACTAAGCCCACCTATCGGCGTTAGCATTAGCCAGGACAGCCTAGCCAATGTTGGCCATGTCCCTTAGTGGTCACATCATCCTCGCAAGGTGACGATTGACACGGTGGCCACTCACATAATTGGGACAGGTCAGCGAATCCTGATCAGACGCCCATCATGGGTCTTGGCACTAAAGCCTCTCTACAAAACATCACAAATACTTCTCATCGTCGTAGGAGAAAGGGATCAAACTCTGGAACACACAGAGCATCCCCCGATTAAAATTCAAGAGCTCAGAAAGAACTAACTCTTTCTCGCACAACTCCCTTGCCCCTATGGTATTCTCAAAGCCACTCCCCATTTAGTACACTTTAGGAGCGCATTCCTCCTCCTCACTCACATCACACGCACACATGCATCATCACATTTTTACATCTTCTTTACATCTTTCTGTCCGTTAGAAAAGATTATTAATTTAAACGTCAGAGAATAACCTGGGAAGTGAGTCCCGCTAATTCTCTGACCACTTGTTCGTTATTTATGTTACGTAGAACTCAGGTTAGTAGAGATAAAAATTGAACTCACTTGAGCTCCAACTAACATGGAAAACCTAATGGCTTCCTAATCCATACAACAATTTGAATTTATGAACACAGCAGCTTATTTTGGTTTATCAATCACTTGAGCTCTTTCATCATTTTCCTTTCTTTTGTGCCTTTCTACCTAGTTTGTCAACAAGTGAGTTGGTAGCTTTCGACATAGGTTTTCTTTGATGTCAGTGACATCATATCTATAATGTTTTTACAGTTGAGTAATTCCATTACATACCAAAAAAGATTATATTTGGTACCAAGTAAGGATACTTAAACATAACTTCTCACGAGACTAAAAATATAGAAGATAATGCTCGAGTTTATGAGGCGTGAAAAACGATTGTGAGGTAGCCCATACACTCAAAATAAGGAAAAATGAAGCACTTGACAACACATATTCACAGACCCAAAAATCACAAGATCACCGGTAGGCACAAGGGCATTAGGGCAACACCTTGAACAGGCTTCTTTACAAACTTGCATTTATCTCTCTCATAGGACTTCTATTAAAAAAATCAAATATTAAGTAAGTCCATATATATAATAATAGAAATTCAACTTGTGGTTACAAACTTAGCCACAATGTCTCAAATTATCTTTAACAATTGTACAAATTTATTCGAGTTATTGATAATATTTTTTATAGATTTGTCTATTATACAGTCTTATCCTAAGAAAAAGAAGAAACAAACTATTCACAAGTTCCTAATTTGATACGTCTCCCTTTGTACTTTTAGTATATTTTGGCGGGGCCGAGGCCTTGCCACGACTCCGCAAGGCTTTATTTGGCCTTGCCATGTTATAAAAATATATACTTGAATAAAATTAAACCATAATAATAATAATAATATTATTATTATTATTATTATTCACAAAAGCTATCCTGCCAAAAAATAAAATAAAATAAGCAGAAAACCAGAATCCATAATATAAAAAAAGTTCTCTATTCATGATTATTAACTTTCATAGTCACAAATATTAATAATGGTAGTTATGTTGGGGTCACTCCCGAGTAGCACTTATGTCCGTAAACTCCATTGGAGAAATGGACGAAGATTTTGATGATTAATCCGAGAAACTTGTTAAAGCGGTCGAAGACTCATTCGAGGCGTCATGTCCGAGCGGTTGCTAAGGATATGGACGAGGACCCTGAGAGCACGTTGGCTCTATTTTCGTAAGCCTACTGCAGCCGCGTTTTACAGGTGGGTTGGCCACCTACTCTGATTGGAAGTTGAGGCGGCTACAACTTTTCATGTGACAGACCTGCCATTCTGGCCAGGCGTGCGCCTGTCATGGCAGGCTTAGGCGGTGTGGTACTGCCACCCTAGCACCAATAGGGTGGCCGGGTGTCCACTAGGCCATTTGTATATATAAAGGCTTGAGCCATTGCTTGGTGTGATAGAGTGAGAGACATACACTTACAGTAGTGAGTCTTGGAGTAAGCCTTGAGTGAGCTGTAGACAAGCTTTGTTGTAAAGATAGAGTGAGAAACACTTTTAGAGAGAGATTGTACACTTGAGATTGTTTTCTTTCGCTTGAACTTGTGTAACTAATACTTATAAATAATCTTTTTATAGTAAATTCTTTCGTGGTATTTCCTTTATTGAAAGAAGGGGTTTTCATGTTAAAATTTTGTGTGTTCTCTCCCGTTTTCTATCGTTACTTTTCGTGTCCGTTTAGGAGCTCTGCTCTGTGTAGCTTTCCGAGACCATTGTCCGCTCGGTCACCATGTCTTCCTTGCTTTCCGCCAATAAGTTAGTCTCTACCCATTTTCTTGAACACACAAATAATGATGGTTTACATTCCTTTCATTGAATAGGCACGATAGAAACTTATTATTGACTTATCTAATGGTTTTAGTTAGATTAATTCAAGAGTTTAGTCTCATAAACATAATGAACTTGAGTTCATCGTAGAAAAATCAAGACTAAGCTCAAGTTAAACTCATTTATATTTTATACAAACTATTGCAGAGTCTTTTTTATTTAAAAATAAATTATATTGTAATAATATATTCTATGTATCTGATGGGTACTTCAGTAATGGACTAACCCAAAGAAAAGTCAACAGAAGCCCATGAAGAACGGTCAACGTTCTCACGGCCCATTAAAGAAGGCGGGCCCAGAAATCGGAAAGCCCAAAACCGAAACGATCAACGTGGGGCGTTGACCGTCTTGGCGGCCAACTTGCTCGGAGGCGGTCAACTCGATGTTGACCGTCATGTGAAGTCAAACTGGACCTTTAGAAGCTTTCCTACAGTGATGGGCCCATTCCACTATGGCCCACACCCCATCAGTGGACCACCAGCCACTCTCTTTTCATTCTTTACGAGAGCGGCCAACACACTGACGGTCAACTCAGGCGTTGACCGTCTGCGCCCTGCACATTGGACCCAAATAATGCCTTTCTACAGTAATGGGCCTACTTCATTTGGGCCCACGACTCTTCCGGCGGCCAACCACAGCCTTCCACGCATTTTCCACGATTCTAAAAGGATACTGACAAGATTGGCGCCCTTCAAATAAGGAAGGCGCCAGATCTTCCCAGTATCTTG
>JAOVVI020004817.1:0-17199 GCA_028571085.2 Nepenthes alata
CAACACTGGGCCATAGGCCTTGGCAAGCTCAGCCAATGATTCGTGGGGCTTGCTTCCGAGCTTGAAAATGTTTCCGACAATGGGGAAAGGAAGGGGTCCTGGGGGTAATCTTTTGGGATTGAATGGGCTACGTTTCAGAAAAAAGCTGAGATAGTGAACAAAAATCCATGCTGTTAGAAGATATGCAATAGAACTCCATAAATCCATCTCTCTTTTTCTGTGCCTCGTAGATGTATGTGCTGCAACTCTTATTAAATTGATGAAGGCTTTCGCTCCATGAAACGCATGTAATAAGTCTAGAGACGAGAAAAATTCCAATTTATAATCTGCATAAAGCATGATTTAACATTATATTGGTAGAGATTCTAAGATATTATATCAATAAGTTTCATAATTATATCCATATTTATATTATGTTGAGTAAATTGTGCCACCAAATTTTAACAGTAACTTTATGATAGTGCGAATGGCATAGAGTTTTTTTCTGTAGTGAGACTATATATTGAAGATTTGTGCAAATCTGAAATCTAGGATTTCACGGACACATGCAGAGAAGAATTACGAAGAAGGCATGCAAAGGAGAAAAATGAAATCACAATGGGAATGGTGACTTGAAGGATAACAAAAAATAATAAGAAAGTTTCAGAGCTGATTCCAACAATTAAGAAAGCTAATTTAAAAATTATTACAACGAAAAATATCAAATAGCCCCATTGTAAACGAATGAAAATAAAACAAAAATAAATAATCTTTAAATAGATTATTTATAAAAATATCCTTTTTATCTTTTTATCAAATATCCCATTCATTGTCCTATAATATTTGTATATCATTTAGAATTATTCGTTGTGTTTTTATTTGAAATATAATGAAAACATATGTCATTTCGGTGGATTGTTTAAATAATTGAATCCAGGCACGTATTTAAATTTTTCTGAAAAATTCTACAGAATCCTTTATAGGAATTAATTAATTCTTAGAAAAAATAAATAGTAAATAAAACGCAGGGCATAACCCAACCACAGCCGCCTCTGTGACCACCATTCTTGGATTTCCAATCAAACCATACCACCCCTCCCATCTATGCCTTCGCTTGTTAAAATTTTAAGTGCCAACATAAAGTGAGAAAGAATATAAAAATTTACTTATCTGTTTGGGTTTTAAATCGCATTTTATTCTTTGCCGACCTTGAATATATTGTTCTTATTATTGAGATGAATATTTTGCTGGTCATCTTCTTCTCGTTCACTTGTGTATTTTTTTACTATTTAGACTTATCGTTATAAAATATTATATCGTTATATTATTAGAGATTTTTACAATCATATAATTGATATTTTTTAGATTTATAGTTTCATAATTTTTTTTTAATTTTTAATAAAATTTTTCACATAGCGTATTATATCTAATTATTTTGTATGGTAGCTTAGAAATGTTTCCCAAAATTGGGAAGGAGAGAGACCAGGAGGTAACCTTTAGCGATTCAATGGACTGTGTGTCAGAACAAAGCAAAGAAAGTGAACAAAAATCCATGCTGTTAGAGGATATAACAAAGAACTTTAAATATTCATCTTTCTTTACCTCCTTCTATCATTTATATTAACTCTTTTCAAATCGATGGAAGATTCCAACCATTAATGCGGTTTTTACAAGATTGAGAATGTGTATCATCATTTAATTGATTTTTCGAACAGTATTTAGTAGATTTCAAACAAATTTCTTTTATTTTTAAGAGGAAAATCAATAAATAAAACCCTAAGAACGACACAACGACCGTCTCCTTTGCAACCGCCACCTCCGGAACCCAAATCGACAACCACCGCCCCTCCCGTCGGCACCATCCCCTTCCGCACCCGTCGCCGCCCCTCGTACAGTGATATCTACTCTCCATCCGCTTTTCCCACGGTAATATTTCATCTACTGAAACGACAAATCGAAGCAAAATTATAGAAGAAGGAATGGAAAAAGAGACTTACCAAATTGGAAGGAACCCAAGAAAATCAATTTGAACACAAAATCGACATCCAAAGAAGAGCAGAGGGCTGCTACATGTAATTTGCGAAAGAAGAGCGTATGCTTTGTCTCTCAAACGCCTACGTTTATTTCGAGTGAAACCGCCGCTTTAAGGTGGTATTTAATACCAACCATGCCTTAGCCAGTTATACCCCACCTCTCATCCACACCCAGCTGCCACACATGGCCCCTTATCCCTTACAATCTAAAGCATAGGCAACCTTATTTTTAAGCATAAGCCTCTAATATTAAAAAATATCTAAACTCGTTAGATTTAACATTTTCTATATCTTATAATATAAAATTCTCGCGTATTAGGCTATCATTTTTTTCGGCAAACTGTCTAAACAACTCGATATCATATTCTTCTTCCAAAGGGATAATAATCTTTTTACAAGAGGTGCATAATTGGAGGTGGAACTCAAAAAAATAGTTCAGATTTAATTTAAAAATAAATATATAATTCAGAATAAAAATGTTTATTATATTATTTTCCAATAAAATTTCTAGTTTTACTCCCCCTGCCCAGAAAATAAACACACCGGCAACTCTCAATGCCTCTAATTGAGGATGATGCTGACACTATCCATGGGCCAATACGGCCCACAATGAACAATCTTGGATTGTTTCAAGTACGACCCGAGCAGCCCGCATTCTGTTCATTCATGCAGGTTAATTAAGTCCTCTCCTAGCGGACAGTTGCTCCACCTTTTCCAAATTAAAATAAAACAATAACAAAAAAGAAATAAAAAATAAAGCATTCTGGTGTGTATAGATATCGTGTTGACAATCGCAATTATCAACCATATTCTTCATGACATCATTAATTATCTCTAGTCACTTCATATAATGTCCTTATCTTCAATAATTTTCGGTCTTAAATTGCCAGAAAAAAAAGTCGTGTCGCAGAATGAATTGCCAAAACGGGCCTAATCAAAATGATTCCATTGTCCCAATTCCAAATCTACAAAGACGTAGGTGAAACGTGCCTTCTTTTCGTGGTCATATTGTTGCAGTCATTAATACCTTCCAACTACATATGTGTGTCATCGAAATACCTTCTGGTGTGGTCAATGCTATGCTTATCGCAAATTATTTCCCAAAACATGACACCGATTCAATTGTAGCATCTCTAATTTTGGAATATTTGCGGAAATAGAGAGATACGGAGGGGAGGCATGTGAGAGTTTAGAAGGTGAGGAAGAGCAAAAATCATGACACTCAGACAGATGATACAAGACCAATATGAATTGTCCCCTCCGATCCCTATGCAAAGATGATAAACTTGTTTATCTTAAACCCATTAAAAAGGTGACAACCCAATATTTTACAATTACAGCATCAACCAACATGAATATGGCTAAACAACATCCCCAACATAACTATCAAATATACTACAAATAATCTTCAACGTCAATTTTCATATACAATTTCAAGTATAAGTCAAACAAAATATAATATAAATAAAATTTTTCAATCTTTTTTTGTCAGAGCTCCCCACAAGTAACCCATAACCTTCTAATTTAAAATGATTAAAAAAAATACAAATTATAAATTTAAAATTTAATAAGTATCAATATTTATAATGACAAATATATATTCAATAAAATAGAATGAAGGGATAAAAACAATAAAATATGCATGAAATTGAATGTATTGAAAAATCAAATATCAAAAATTTAAAAAATAATTTTATATACAAAATTTGTAATCCATATATAAATATCAAAATAATTCACAGTATGAAATCATTTAAAGACTCTAAAGATCAAAGTTTAAATCTAAAATCAAATAATTTCAAATATCGATCAAGCCTACAAATCTTACAATTAAACATTTCAAATATCAAATTATATATAAGTTAAAATCCTAAAAATCAAAAGCATACTATATTATGAGAACTAAGGATTGAAAAATTAATTTTAAAGAAGAGTTGTACATACTTTTGATATCTTTAGACCAAATATTATTATTTAGACCAGTAGGTAAGCTATTTATAATTATTTTTTATAGATGAGGATAAATGTCACTTTTTTTACAATCCATAAATAATAGATATAATTTTCAAGTCTGCTTGATATATATTAGGATATTCGTATATATTATTATGTTTGATTTCTTACAATTGTTCTTAAAAATATCAAATTGTGTGACTCTATAACAAAAGACTCAAAATTTTTCTCCTTATAGAAAAAGTATAAAACTTTCATTCAATGAAAGTATAAATATAATATTTTTTACTCTATAAAAAATATAAATATCAAATTAAATAGCAAACTAGAGTTTGGTCTAAAGTACATATATTAGATTATCACATATAAACCCAAAATGTACGATTTTATGACTTTTATATTATAAATATTCATGTCTAGAAAAAGACTATTTTGTATATAACTGATAAAATCTCAAATATTTTTAAATAAAACACAAATAAAATTTTAAATCTTTCAACAAAAATTATATGTATATAATAATATTCAAATAGGAAAAGTTAAAAGGTAATATGCAAGCATCTCAAAATAAGAAATATAGATAAATTTAAAAAATTTATAAATAGATCAAAGAATGGGTGTAGAATACTTATTTTAACTTTCTGATTTGACTAATCTAATAAGATAAAATTTTAAAATCCTCTTCCTCTCCCTTTTTCTTCTCTTTTTTTCTTATTTTCTCTTTTTTCTTGTAAAATGGGTAAAAATAGTGCACACAGGTCTTATATAAACTAGTCGGCATATGAGCGGTAGTCAGGCATATATTAAACACCTCTCAAACTCTCAAGCGCACAAGTGCCGCATTAGCTACTGTTTAGATGCTATCAATATGTCTAAATCTCACATGAGCGCTGCACAGGTACACATTAGGTATCACTTAATTTGTTTAAAGTACACATAAATAGCCTAAAGGTGCCCTTGGCAATAACATTTTGCCTAAAATGCATATAAATGCGGATTAGATGCCCATCAGGCCCCATACTTGATTTTAAAATTCAATCATTCCTCAAATTTTTATTATACAATTACGATGACATCATATCTTATAAATAGAAATTGGGCATTACATGATATTTGACAAATTGGAACATTTGATATAAATATTGGATTATATATATTTTTTACTATTTTATTCATTTATCTGTATATAGATGTGCATTTGTTATTATAAATATAAATATACATGTATATATATATATATATGTGTGTGTGTTGATGGGTACGTCACTTATGGATCAACCTAGATGTCAAGGCCCACTCGAAAGAGGCTGTCGGAAAGTCCCAGCCTAGGAGGAGGACCCGTAAGCAGAAGGGGCAGGCTCAAGATCCAAACGACGCCCCAACTGACCCAATCGGCCCAATCGAGATGGCCTATGTTCCTTTTTCCGCACATGGAAGCAACTTACCATAATTGGTCGATACTGCCTGGTAGATATTTCAGGAATACTTGCCCACGTACGCACAATCATTTTCAAAATAACAACCGCCATAATGGCGATCAAAAAATCGCCTAGAAGAATGAAGGGATATCTGCCAATATTCAAGGTTATCTTGTTAGGCATCTGCGAGCCTTGTCACCTAATTAAACTTCACCCTCTATATATCTATCCCCTTCTTGTAGAAGGAAGGGGGACACACATTCGAAAGCCTGAGTACACTGGAAAGAAACCCTAAGAAAATAATAAAGATGAGAGACTAAGGAAGTAAATGGCCCTTGAGTACACCGAAAGGTCAAGAGTTCTCCATTCCCTTTGATGCCACTGACTCACAGTGTGATTCTTCTTCCTCTCTCTTTTAAGTCGCTTTCCGTTGAGCACACCCATCGGAACCAAGTCTTCCATCGCTCAGTTCGCCATTGACGGCCTAGACGTTGACTAGCAAAGTTCAGAAACTAGAAGGGGAAAGAGAAAGCCCCGTAGGTAGGAAACCAAGGCGAAGACCCAAAAGGCATGCTGATTCTCACATTCTCAAAATGTCCCCTTCTTCTGCTCTTACTCCAATCGGCGGCTGTGAGAGCCTTACCCCCGTATCGAATCCTCCACCGCATGATCGGTGGAGTCGACTCAAGAAGCAGGGCGTAAATGATTCTAAAAGAGGAGGTTGGAAGATTTGGTTTAGTTTTATTTATATTCTGATTTGTATTTGATTTGTTTTGAGACTTGTGTAAGGGATTATTATAAATTTTAGTTATCATAGTTTGTATAATTAAAACAACTTTGTAGTAGATAGATTTTGTTATAGTTTATAATATGATAGTTTAGATATTTGTTAGATGATTATCTTATAAATTATTTTTAAATTAAAGCAGATTTATTTATTATTATAATTGAACGCCGTGGGGGTTTGGTTTTGCCAAATTTTATATCCACTATAATTTATAATTTTTGTACTATTTTGGTCTTTGGGTATCTTTTATCCGACTCGATTTTGAATTATTAGAATTTTAATTATTTATGAATTATTATTATTATTTAAATTTATTTCTTAATAATTAATACCAATCATACTAGGGAAGTGGCACTATTGCCTTTAAAACAGAAAAAAATTTACAACATTGATTATATTTGCATCTATGCCCACCTGCTCAACAAATGTATCCTAAGCCATTCTTTGTGTTATTACTATTCTTTTTTATATCAATAATATTTATCATTTAAAATATCCTTATAAGCCAAAATTTTATATATAAAGTATTTATATTTTATAAATATAAATGCTTTATATGCATAAATTTTTATTTATAATTCTCACGAAGCTCATGTTAATTCACATATATTGTATTTTTAAACTAATTTTCTTCATTTATACTATCCATGTTCTGAAATTTTGTTTGAATACTCTTATATATACATTGATTTTCATATATAATATTTTAACATATGTTAAATCCTTAAGTATATATTTTATATCTTAAATTTGTTTTAAATTGTTCATACATGACTCTTAACTGAATGCAGTGGTAGAATTTAAGAAAAACATGTAAAATCTTTGCATTCTCTCCAATATTAAATCCTTGCTTGTTAATAAATTCATATTACAGTTTTTCTATACTTTGAAATTTCATAGTCCAATTATTACATAAATTATAAATTTCAACATACTAAGTATTTAGAAAATTATGAAGAAAATTTTATAATTTGTGAAAAAAATAATGATATTTTTTTTAGAATGAAAAATTATAAAAGATTATTTGTATTTGTGTAGAGTTTTTCATTCGTTATGCATGAAGTATTGTAAAAATTAATAATTATATATTATAACATGTTTCAATATATTATAGTGATAATTAAAGTTTGAATTTATCATCCGAGGGTTAAAAGTAATTTTTGACCCTATTTATAGGGTTATATATATAACGGCCTACCTAAAAATCTTAAACAGTAGCATATAACCTTTAACTGTATGAAAATATATACAATCTTTGTTTTGATTATTTACTCATTGATGTAAGGCATTTCTTAGTCCATAAAAATTTATACGATTTAAGCATATTTTATTAATGTATTATTTGGAGAAAGAAAATTGAATTATAAGTCATAAATGTTATGAAAATTATATAGTATTATATCTGATTTTAAATCATGTTGCTTCCAATATATTTTAATATATCTTATTGGATAATTGTCTCATTTCTATTTAAATTTTTATAAATCTTTCAAATTAGAGGGCTTATGGTATACTTGCATATAATAGGAGATGATGAAAAAATTGTCGAATAATTGAACTAGGAATTAAAAATTTGGGATATTATATTTTTATTTCAGAATAGCAGATTTAATATACTTATTTCACTTCTAACAAATATCTAATAATCACAATAACAAATTTGAACAAATTCGACTGATACACATAAATCATAGACATAAACATATGCCAATTAATGAAATCATACAATAAACCTCGAGTATAATTTCAAATACAAACCAAATACAAATCTGAATGCCAAAATACAATAATCATGTCTTCAGATATTTCATGTGCAAATCTTATAAGTTTTTGAACCATCTAATCTAGAAGAGTAAGAAATATGGACAAAATTATGAGTTTAAAATATATATATGAATGTGAAAAAATAGTAAAACATGTGTAAAATTCATTATATGTTAAATGTTTCGATATAAAATGTTTGTAAGCCAAATATTCAAATCCATCAAAAATCTAAATACGATTTTCGTACATAAAACTTATAATCTTATTACGAATACGAAATAATTTGAATGTACGAAATTATCCAATGGTCCAAAGTCTAATCTAAATCTAGATAAATCCCAATAATGATCAAAGCCTACAAATTTAAAAAGTCAGACATCTTAATTATCGAATCATATATAGGAGAACTATTAAAAGTTTAAAATATAATAAAATTTGATAATCAAATGTCAAAAGATTAATTTTAAAAAAAAAAGTTACACATATTTTTAATAATTTTAGATTAAATCACTACTATTTAAACCTATAGATGGGCTCTCTACATACAACTCCTTGCCAATGGGGTCAAATATCACTTTTTTGCTACTTATTGATGATAGGTTTACATAAATATATTAGGACATCTAAATATAATAGTTATATTTAATTTTTTTATGATGGTTCTTAATAAAATATCAAATTAGAGGATTCCATAACAAATATCTAAAAGTTTTTCTTCTCCATAGAAAAAGTACAAAACTTTTTCTTTAGAAAAGTATAAATATAGAACTTTTCATCTCATAAGAAAGTACAAATATCAAAATAAAAAATAAAATAGAGTTTGACCGGTAACACATTCATGGAATACTATATAAAAGGCCAAATACATATTTTTTATGACTTTTGTTTGAAAAATATTTCATATATAAATATAATATTTTAAAATATTTATTTATTTTATACTGAACAAATAAGATCCTCAAATATTAGACAAAATAAAAATTAAATTTTAGAATAACCAATAAAACTACATGTATACACATAATCAACGTAGTGGAATTAAAAAATAAAATGCACATATGACAAACCACTATACATGAACAAAACTAGAGAAAAATTAAAATAAACTTAAGATTGGATTTGAAAATACTTACATTAATTCTTAAATTTGAAAGTTTTGATAAAATGAGGCTTTAAAATTACCTTTATTTTCTTTCTCTATTTTCTTTTCCTCTCTTTCTCTCTCATTTCTCTTCTCTTCCCACAAACATGCTCAAAAATAGTGTTAGTGATGTTTATATAGGGGAATTGACACACGAGGACCATCCAGACGCATATTAGGCACGACTTCATTTCTTAGTCACGCACCAACAATGGATTAGACATATCTCAGGTGTAAATATTCTACCAAATTTGCTCATAAACGCCGTAGAGGCACGTTTTAAACGCCACACATTCTGTATAAAATATGTACGAATATTCTAAAGGCGTTCTCCAGGCACATACATTCAATCCAAAATGCGCGTAAGTACACGTCAGGCGTGTATCAAAGATCAAGCTCGCTTCCATACTCAAAATTTCCTTTCAAATTTTCATAGTACAAATTTTGTAATTGTCCCAAAATAAATTAGTCACATCAAAATAAATCAGTTAAAGATTAGGCATTACAAATTATGACTGGGGCGCCACTAGGCTTGAGCAATGGCCTTGGGCATGAGTTGGACACATTAGATGTCAAATTTTCAGTACCTAAAGATCAATATAATATCTCATACTTAATATATACTTTTTAGTGGGACATGTCATTAGTATAGGCGTGGTATGAAAGACAACTATCTTGATTAAGAATTTCACCTATGAAAGGGAAAAGAGCTCATGATTCGGGCAGGTAAAGAAATACAAAATGCTTTTAACTAGAGAACAAGATTGAAGTTTTTCTTAACGTTCTCCTAAATATTTACAGAAATAATCATCTCTAATTTTTAATATGGCTCATCATAAAAAATACTGCTTAATTTCTTCCATAATTATATAAGATTAGTCAAGCTCTTAACGTTTTTTTAATATGCTGAGCATATATTACATTAAGTGTCAAAAATAATTTCTAAAGGCAATCCCAGAAGCCTTAATCGAGCGTTATTTTATTTATGGTAAGTAGAAAATTAGTTTGAAACTTTGGATCACGCTCTAAGCATATTGTAAAATGATCATAATCGAATCAATCTTTTAAAATATACATTTGATTTGAGCCTTGTCTTTTTTCTTTACTTATTATCAACGTTATTGAAATAAAAGATAATTGAGGGGGGACACGTTGATCAGGACCACACCTAGCAATTAATTTCCTTATCACTCTTAAATTTGCTTTGACAAAATATTACAGTCAGCTGTTACGATTCTCATAAAATATGTTAAAACTGTAGAATAGTATTATATGACTATTTTTTAAGTACTTTTTAAATATTTATTTTAATATATATTTTACCTATCTATTTATAATTATATTATTTAAAAGTATTTCAAGAGTATATAAAATATACCTCTTTAAATATTTTTCAAAATAATAATAGCTACGTATAGGACCACATGCAAGATATCGCAAGCTCAAAGTAAAACGACAACTTGAACAAGAGAAAAAGTTCAACACGTCACGTTGATTTTTTTTTTATAAAGGTGATAATTACCGTAAATGTAGAGAGAGAGAAGAAAGATATGATCATAATAAAAAAAAAAATAATATTTGTATAATCTAATTTATTAAAATATTATTAAAAAATTAATGTTTCTACGATATAATTAAAAATTTAACAACTGTTTAGATAATATAGAATTAAAAAAATCTGAACTAATTTTTAGACAAAGAAGCTTAGCTTTTTTCAAAATTTATCTCTGATGGTCTACTTGAGACAAAATTTATGGGGGCAAATACCAAACCATAAAATACATAAAATAAATTGCAAAATCTTGGAATAACCATTTTTAAAACTTTGAACCAATGCATATAGATATCGTGTAGACAATGGCAATTATCAACCTCATTCTTCATGATATCATTAATTATCTCTAATCTCTTCGTATAATGTCCTTATGTACAATAATTTTCGGCCTTGGACATCTCAAAAATAAAGTCGCGTCGCTTAATGAATTGTCAAAACAAGCCTAACCAAAAGGATTCTACTGTCCCATTTCCAAATCCACAAAGACGTAGGTGAGACGTGCCTTCTTTTTATTGTCATATTGTAGCAGTCATTAATATCTTCCAACTGCAGATCTGTGTCACCGGAATACCTTCTGGTATGGTCAGTGCTCTACTTATCGCAGATTATTTTTTAAAATGTAACACCGATTCAATTGTAGCATCTCTAATTTTGAAATATTTACATAAATAAAGAGAGATGGAGTGGAGGAATGTGAGTTTAGAAGGTTAGGAATAGCAAAAATACTCATCCAATCTAGAAGGACTGTCATTCCTTGCCCTTGATCAATGATTATTCTTCTTTTAGTTAGGCCGCCATCCTTCTGCTCTGGTTCATAATATTACTCATTCAGCCCACTATCACCTGATAGTTGTCCTTTCGATTAGAACCTGAGTCTTTACTTCATGATATTTTGATACCTATCAAGATAAAATTTTGGAGTACTTAATTTTTCAAAATCAAACTAGGGGTTTTTAACAATTGATTTTATAATTTTAGTATGTTTTTAGACGAAACTATTACTGTTCCAGAGAGAGGGAAAGAGAAAGAGAGAGAGAGAGTTTAGGCATAAAGACATCGCGGTCAGGACCCCCACTCAATTTTACATTAATATAACGTTATATTGAGTAGCTTTAGGACCATTAATCAATGTAATGTTTTTTATATACAAAAAATGCTATATTGTCAAAGTCTTAGGTGACCACAGCACTTTTGCATTGGACAATGATCTACGCTAACACAAACCTATACAATAAATTGTGACAATTCAAAACATGGGCTGAAAGAAACAAACCGGGGCACCAGGATGAGGTCAGATTTTTAAATGGACTAATAATAAAAAAATAAATTTAGAATATATTTAACTAAAAATGTTATTAAGATATGGTCAAAATTTATTGAGTAAAATGAACCGGATAGTAAATTAAATTAAATTAATATCTGAAAAAAAATAAAGTTAAGACATCTACAATTTAAAATATCTTTTGTAATTATTTTTGAACAAGAGAGAAAAAAGTAAAAGTATAGAAAAAGATGAGCATAGAGTTGATAAAAGTGGTCGCCAGTAGGACGAATGTGGAAGGGGTTGGGGTGGTAAAGGGCCACCTCGCTTGGAGACAAAAAGGAGACTTTATCAAGTCATTGCCAAGTGGTCATTCCCGCTTCTGGTCAGTTACTCCCCTTGTGGGTCCGCTATGCCGTTCCTTATGGCAACCAGTCTCAAGGAAAGCACTCCAAACCGCCCTCACCCATGTGCACTTCATGAGATGCCCCCTACCGAGCGCGACTCCAAGCCACCGTCATCCGAGCACATATCTAAGCCGCCCTTTGTTGGGCATATTTCTTAGCCTCCGTTCATATGGGCGCAATTTCAAACCACCTCTTAGTCGAGTGCACATCCGAATCGTTCATCAATTGGGTGTACATAAATACTCAATCCCTATAACATGCATTCTCGAATTCAACTTGCATCATTCTATCTTTTTGTACTGTTAAAAAAGATTTCTAATTAAAATATTGGAGGGTATATATCGATGAGTGAGTCTCGCTGATCATCTGACATCTTATTTTTAGTTGTATTGCGCATGATCCAGGTTTAAAAAAAGAGGGATTGGATCAGCTCTAGTTCAACCAAACGCGAAAGATCGAGCAACTTCCTAACCCATCAGACAACTATAATCCAGGAGCGCATCATATATATATATATATATATATATATATTGAGATTCAAACTAATGTTTTACAAATATTTTCTAACCTTTTAAGTTAACGGGTTATAGATACATATAAGATTCAAAAAGAAGAGGTTGGAAGATTTGGTTTAGTTTTATTTATATTCTGATTTGTATTTATTCTAAAATTTGGTTATCACAATTTGTACAATCTAAACAACTTGACGGTGGATAGATTTTAGTACAGTTTATATTATGATAGTTTAGATATTTGTTAGATGATTCTCCTATAAATTATTTTTAAATTTAAGCAGATTTATTTATTATTATAATTGAAAGCCGGTAGGGGTTTGGTTTTGCCAAATTCTATATCCACTATAATTTATAATTTTTATACTATTTTGGTCTTTGGGTATGTTTTATCCGACTCGATTTTAGATTAACAAAATTTTAATTGTTTATGAATTATTATTATTATTTGAATTTATTTCTAAATAATTAATACTACTTATACTAGGCGAGTGACACTAAAGCCTTTAAAACAAAAAAAAAATTATAACATTGGTTATATTTGCATCTATGCCCACCTGCTCTACAACTGCATTCCAAGCCCTTCTTTCTCTTGTTACTATTTTTTTTTATATTAGTAGTATTTATCGTTTTAAATACCCATGTAAGTTTAAATTTTGTAAATATAGCATTTATACTTTATATGTATAAATTTTTATTCCTATTTTCTACAATTTTTATGAAACTCTTGTTAATTCATATATATTGTGTTTTCAAACTAATTTTCTTCACTTATACTATGCATGTTCTAAATTTTTATTTGAATACTCTTATATACATTAATTTTCATATATAATATTTTAACATATTCTAAATCTTTAAGTATATATTTTATATGTTAAATTTGTTTTAAATTGCTCATACATGACTCTTAACTGAATGCAGTGGTAGAATTTCAAAAAACCATGTGAAACTTTTGCATTCTCTCTAATATTAAATCCTTACTTGTTAATATTTTCATATTATAGTTTTTCTATACTTTGAATTTTCATAGTACATTTCTTGGATAAATTATGAATTTCAACCTTCTAAGTATTTAAATAATTATAAAAAAAACTTTACAATTTATAAAAAAATAATGACATTTTTTTCTGTATGAGAAATTATTAGATAATATACATATTTGTGTAGAGTTTTTCATTCATTATGCATGAAGTATTGTAAAAATTAGCGATTATATGTTATAATATATCTTAATATATTATACTAATAATAAAATTAAAATTTATCATCTGAGGGTTAAAAGCGATATTCGACATTATTTATATGATTATATATATGATAGCCTACTTACAGGTTTTAAATAGTAGTATATGACTTTTGACTGTATAAAAATATATCCAATCTAAGTTTTGACTATTTTTACTTTTGTCAGTAAGGTCTTACTAATCCTTAATCCATAAAAAATTACAAGATTTAAGCATATTTTATTGATGCATTATTTGGAGCAAGAAAATTGAATTATCAATCATAAATGTTATGAAAATTATATAGCATTGTATTTGATTTTAGATCATATTCTTTCCAACATATTTTGATCTAATTTATATGTTTGATTATTAAAAGTTATATATTTTATTGAGTTTTTGTCTTACTTCCATTTAAAATTTTATAAATCTTATAAATTATAATGCTCATGGTATACTTGCATATAATAGGAGATGATGAAAAGAATGTCTAAGGATAAAACTAGGAATTTAAAATTTTTGATATCATATTTTTATTTTAGAACAGAAGATTTAATACACCAATTTCACTTCTAACAAATATCTAATAATCACAATAATAAATTTGAACAAATCTGATTGATACATATAAATCATTGACTTAAACAGATGGCAATTAACGAAATCATACAACAAACCTTGAGTATAATTTCAAATACGAACCAAATACAAATCCGAACGCAAAAATATAATAATCAAGTCTTCAAGTATTTTCTGTATAAATCTTACAGGTCTTTGAACCCTCTAATCTAGAAAAATTAGAAATATGAGTCCGGAAATTAGAATGAATATAAGAAAATAGTAAAACATGTGCAAAGTTTATGATATGTCAAATGTTTCAATATTAAAAGTTTGTATGCCAAATATTCAAATCCATCAAAGAT
Organism: Nepenthes alata; assembly: GCA_028571085.2. Lineage (NCBI taxonomy): Eukaryota > Viridiplantae > Streptophyta > Magnoliopsida > Caryophyllales > Nepenthaceae > Nepenthes > Nepenthes alata. The sequence continues at coordinate 14,960 of JAOVVI020004817.1, forward strand.
CCAAATATGATTTTCATACGTAAAATTTGTATTCTTAATACAAATACCAAATAGGCCAAATGTACGAAATTATCCAATGGTCCAAAGTATAATCTAAATCTACATAAATCCCAATAATGATCAATGCCTACAAATTTAAAAAGTCAAGCATCTCAAATATCAAATCATATTTAGGAAACTTTTAAAAATTCAAAATATACTAATTTTGATAATCAAATGCCGAAAGACTAATTTTGAGAAAAAGTGTATATATATTCTTGATAATCTAAGGTTAAATCTCTACTATTTAAATTTCAAGGTTAGCCTTACACATATAACTTCCTACAGACGAGGTTAAACATCACTTTCTTTTGCTACTTGTTGATAATTGGTTTATATAAATATATTAGGATATCTAAATATATTAATTATATTTAAATTTTTACGATGGTTCTTAATAAAATAATAAATTAGAGAACTCCATTACAAATGTCTAAATTTGTTTTTCTCTAATAGAAAAGTATAAAACTTCTACTTTGAAAAATTATCAATATAAAACGATTCATCTCATAAGAAAGTGTAAATATCGAAGTAAATAATAAAATAGAGTTTGACCTGTAGCATATACATGGAATCCTATATATAAGGCTAAATACACATTTTTTATAACTTTTTTCTTAGAAATATTTCATATATAAATATAATATTTTAAAATATTTAATTTATACTGAATAAATAAGATTCTTAAATATTAGACAAAATAAAAATTAAATTTTAAAATAACCAATAAAACTACATGTATATACACTTAATCAAATTGTGGAAGTAAAAAATGAAATGCACATATAACAAACCACCAAACATGAACAAATCTTTTTTTTTTTTGGTAAGTAAACATGAACAAAGCTAAAGAAAAATTAAAATAGACTAAAGATTGTAGTTGAAAATACTTGCATTAATTCTTAAATTTGAAAGATTTAATAAAATGAGGCTTTAAAATTACCTTTTTTTTCTTCCTTTATCTTCTTTCATTTCTCATTCTCTCTCCTTTATCTTATCTTCCCACAAAAATGCTCAAAAAATAGTACATGTAGTTTTAGACACCATATATTCAACCTAAAATATACTCAAACTGTGACGACCCAAACCCAAAATATCAAATATAGCTCGGATCCCTCACGCAAAAAATTTAAAATTTAAAATCATCCATAATATTTCATAATAACAACATAATTAAATTAAATTACTATCAAATTTATTAATACATTATATAATCATCCAGAAATAACAACTGCTAAGAATCACGAGTCGTAACCCGAATGAAAACTACTCAATTTTTGTCAATAATACATCTAGTTTGTCTCCCACTGATAAATAATGTCTAACATCCACAAATCGCTTTACCTGAAAGTCATGCAGTAAAAGTAGGATCCCACGGTCTGCACTATAAAATCAGTTCCATTTGGAGCCAAAAAAATACAATGGTGAGCTAAAATCTAACAAGTGATAATATCAAAGATAAATAATGTCTAACCTCCATAAATCGCTTTACCTGAAAGTCCTGCAGCAAAAGTAGGATCCCATGGTCTGCACTATAAAATCAGTTCAATCTGGAGCCAAGAAAATACAATGGTGAGCCAAAGTCCACGACTCTAAATAAAATAGGTCACACTTGACCTACACATCTCAAAGATAATAAAAGTACCAATAAACTAACGAAAATCCCCCAGAATCCGACATCAAGAGATATGCAGGAATTTTCTGGTCCGAATGTCAGTGCGAACGACCTGAATATCAAACAATAATAACAACATGGATTACACCGAATCTGGATAGCGTAAAATTTGACACATGGATTCTACAGAATATAACTCATGGATTCAACTAAATCCCAAACTTACGAGATATCAACAATGATAAAAATATCACAATGAATCTCATTGGACCTTATTCTACCATAGTGAATTAAAGGCCGCGTATTTATGTCCCCGACGGCTGGGTAAGTGCAACGAGGTTATCCATGGTATCCAACTACCCCTACAGTCCTCACAGAGATTGTACCCGTAGCCTGCCGTTACCACCTCCGATACCCCTCGTCAATGATATCCCAGATACCATCCTCTACGATGGTCATTAGGTTATAAACATCCCTCTTGACTCACTGTACGAAATATCAAGAATTTAATTATCAACTCAATTTTGAGGTCACCACTGTACGAGATAGTAAGAATCTCCTTGGATCTTATTCTGCCACCGTGAAC
>JAOVVI020004818.1:2312-17198 GCA_028571085.2 Nepenthes alata
TGTCTCGGGTGACAAAACATAATGAGCAAGTTCCTTATCTATGGGAGACAAAGTATGTAGATGGCCATACCCGTGTGTCTAAATAACAGTTGACCTTGATTAATATTATCGAAAGTATGCGTAACCCTCTTTAAGTTAATCTCTTGGTGTTTAGTTTTCCAATTTCGTACATGCTTTATATTTCGGCATAGTTTTGTATTCCGAATTTAATTTGAGATACACAAGTTTTCCCCATATATGAAATTTGATTAGTCTCGTATATTTAGATATGTGACATGTCTCAGAACATATTTTGATTTATATGATTTCGTTCTGACTCTTATTCATTTGTATGTGATTTGAATTCAGATTTTGATTTGTTCAGTATATCTTTCGTATAAATATAATATGATTCAGATTATGTGATTTGACTCTAGATCATGATTTGTTATGAGCACATCCCGATGGGACTACGTTTTAATTTGACTATGATTTAAGTATGAAACTACCCTCATAACTTTCGATTGGATTATGAATCAAATTTGTGATTTGGCTTTTGACATTGGGTTTTCGGATATATGATTTGACTTTCAGTATGCAAAGTTTCAAATTTGCATCTTTTACTCATTTTAAATGTATTTATGAACTCTCTCTCTAATTTCGGACACATTTGTTTATTATATATACGATATGAAATTTGCTAAACTTTAGATTAACGTTTTTCTATCTATTATCCATTCAAATTAGTAAACTTGGATATTGTGTAGAAGTTGGACATAATCTGACCGCAACATTCGTTTATTTTGGTAAGTATTAGTATTCTGTTTGGTTATGTAATTTTGGGCTGTATTTTGGATATTGGGTATGGCCAGTTGTTGGCCTATGGTTATGTACTAAGATAGTTGAATTATTCAGATATTGGTTTATTTGCGGTTGGGTTGTTTGTTTTGGGGCGTTGTAGTTATGTTTTGGTTTGTCACATCTTTTATGATATTTGAGGAGTAGGTCATTTATTATATTATCCGAATGATTATACGATAAGATCCTATGATGGATTTTGTATTTTGTTTATTATTATTATTATTGGATGACAAAATTTTATGGGATTTTGTTATATCATTTTGGAAATTTTAATTTTATAAATTATAATTATTTAGATGTACTTTGGTCCGGGTTCATGACAAGGTCCAACAAACCATGGGTTCAAATTTTTAGGGATAAATACTAGAGGAACACACACTTCTTTGAGGCCTTAAAAAGCAAAACCTCGTCGTCCACAAGACGTAGGCTATTCTGAACTAAATATTTAATCCGCAAAGGAGCAAAATGGACTATTGGCAACGTAGAAAAGGTCATGTTTTGGAAGGACAAATGATAGGGCAGAGACCCCTTACCTCACTCTAATCACATAACACTAACAGAGGAAGAAAATGAATTGCAAGTGACCAACAATATCATTCCAGCGGCAGTCGGGATCGGGATAAGCTAGAAGGCAAACTCAACGATGAAAAAGCCAACTGGTTAAGAGGCACTCATGTGCTGAGACACCAAACATCAAAGATCATCTCATATGGGATGGCAGATCAAGTTCGTATGAAGGGAAAGCAGCAAACAAACTTATACACAGAGATACGATAACAAAATATGAGGACTGAACCGAAATTTGGAAAATCAAGGCCCCATCTAAACTCGAGTTTTGTTTGGCTTGTACTTAGGGACAAACTTCTTACAATTGTCCAACGATACTAAAGAAAAATAGCACCTTCAGCTACCTGTGGCCTCCGCAGAAGTACTAAATAATCTGTCCACACTACCTAGGATTGTAGTCAAGCCAAACAGGTTTGGGGAAGTATTCTTGGAGGAAAATATAACTTGACTATTTACCATAGACCTCTAAACTCTTGGATTAATTTCCACCTGCTCTCCAAACCTAGCCAACAACGTCTGTATAGATTCCAAGCAACTATATGATGGTTATGGAATCGGCACAATAGTTCCACCTTTGAGGAGGGCTGGATTATTGCTACAAGACCACAAAGAAAGATAACCCCAATTACTATGAGTTACAAGGAGCCTGCCTTCTTTCCAATCTCCACTAACTCGAGAACAGATCGCACAATAGTAAAAATGGGAGCCCTCATGGAAGGTTGGACTAAAATCAATTAACAGAGTTGCTGGCAAGTCTTATACACACACAACCTGCCTACTGGGTAGACGGTCTCTGGAAAAACATTGTACATATATGCATATTAGGCATGCAAGCAAAGAAGTAGAGAGATGTGAGAAAAGAAAAACGTAAGAGAGAACAATGAGTAGTCAGTTTTACTTTTATATTCTTGCTCTTATTTTGATCTCAGCTCGACGAGAGGCTTGTGTAACCAGAAAGGATTTTTGTAACCATTTTCACAGTAAAATTTGCATTGTGAATTTAGCTTCCCAGGATTTTTCCTCTTATTTTAGAAGAGCATTTTTCACGTAAAAAATTGTGTGTTTTTTCTCTTTCTCTCATATATTGTGTGTGTTTGTATGTATCATCTTTGTCCAACCGGCCATTATCGTCCATTTTTCCCAACAAATGGTATAAAAAATACAAGTTCTTTGGACCGGTGTTAAACTTTGCTGAAACCAACGGAAGTAGGAAGCAAGATGATTTGTTTAAATGGCACAAACTATGATATGTAGAAGAGCAAGATGACCAATCTGCTATTTGTAAAGGCATTGCATTTCCATATGTTTGCAGCACAAAAGCTCGAGGTGAAGTCAGAGGAAGAGTGGGGCTTTGACCACAAGCAGATTTGCGGCTATATTCGACAGTTTGTCCATGACAACATCTAGAATCACATCTGAAACGAAACGGATGTGAAGACATTATAAGAGAAGCTAGAAGCTCTCTATGCTTCTAAAACTGGAAATAATGGACTATTTCACTTGAACAAGCTAATGCAAGTGAAATATAAGGAAGGGACGCCCATTGCCGACCACCTGAATGAATTTTAAGGGTGTGTTAACCGGTAAAACGGCATTGCATAAAGTTTGAAAATGAAGTGTTGGGATTGTGGATCCTCACGTCCCTTCCGAACTTTTGGAAGGTGATACGGATCATCATTACCAATACTGCTCCAAATGGTATGATGATACTTGAAATGGCGAAAGGAGCTGTGCTAAACGAGGAAACGAGACGACGGTCACAAGGAACCTCCACATCTCAGCACTCCAATTTATTGGTTACGGAGTCCAGGGGAAGAAGTAAAAGGCGCGGCCCAAATTCCAGAGAGAAAGGGCGGAGCAAGTCTCCCTTAAGGTATCAGAACCTTGAGTGTTACTATTATGGTAAGAACGGCCACATCAAGAACTATTGTTACAAGTGGAGGCGAAAAAGGACGAGGTAAGGAGAAGGCCTCGGTCTCGATTGTCACTGAAGGAGACCTCCTGGTTGTCCACGCGAGAGAAGTGCGGAGTCTACCTAGGCAAGAGACGAGTTGGGTGATGAACAGTGGGGCCTCAAACCATGTGACACCGAGGAAATCCCACTTCATGAGTTATACGTCCGTTGGCCACACGGTATTGAAGATGGGTAACGGTGGCTCGTCAAGAGTTGTTGGTATCGGGATGTTTGCTTACGGACAAGTAACGGGAATAAATTCACGCCGAAGGGCGTGCGGCATGTCCCAAATTTGAGGTTGAATGTGCTTTCAATCGGAAAGTTTGATGAAGATGGTTTCAGGATGGTATTTGGAGACGGCCAGTGAAAACTCACCAAATGTGCCTTAATTATTGCAAGGGAAGCAGGCAATCAGGTCGGTACTTGATGAAGGCTTGAGTTGCCAAGGAAGATGCTAAGGTAACCGACAGAGGCATTGGCTAAGGTGGCAGTGGTAGGAAGAGGTGGCCAAAGTGGAGTATAATGGAGAATGATTCGATCGCGGAGGAGCTAAAGGGAGTGGGATTACTCCAAGTCCAGTAAAGCGGAAGAAGGTATCATTCAAGCTTACGTAAGCTGACGTTAGAATCCTAATTGAGGAAAAACTGCCGAAAGGCAGGCGATGACGATTGTCGAGAAAAGGCAAAGGTTATCCCCCACAAAGTCGAGAGAAAAAATTTATTAAGTTTAGTCACTCCCCTGTGGGTAACTCAACAAACATATTTGTTATCGGAAGATTTGCACAGGGTTTGTGGCAAATGTCAGAGAGGGCAAAATGCCCGGTTATACCAAGGTGATACGTTGGGGCAAAATTGCCGGGTTGCGGCAAAGTTCCACGTTGGGGCAATTTCGTCCGGTTGTTCAGAAAATGCCGATTTGCATTTTCCGAAGTGGAAAATGCTAGTACGCATTTTTCCAGAGTGAAAAATACTGGTTTGCTTTTACGAGTATGCTTTTGGCCGGTTTGCTTTTACCAGCATACTTTCACCGGTATGGAATGCCAGTATTGTTTGGTTGGAACGGTTGGAAATTCTAGAATCGACGGAGATTCCAGAATGCAGAAAGTCAGAATGGATAAGGTCCGAAATGAAAGGGCTAGGAATGAAATTGGCCAATATGGAATTTTCAGAATAGAAATTTCAGAATGCAATTAGCAGGTTTGAAGTGTTAAGGACGAGGACTCCAAAGTAAAAGTCCGAGGACTTGATTAATGCCTGGGAACTGTAATCGAAAAGTTGGTCACCTACAACTACTGCACAATCAGCTTTTTTTTAGAAAGGGAAGTTGACTCTCAGAGCTGACACCCGATTGATTGGATAGGACAACTCCTGACAGAGTGGAAATTAGCAGAGTTGGTGGCAGGTTTTGCACACACCAACCTGTCTATTGAGTAGACGATCTCCGGGCAAAATTTGTATATATATACATGCTGGGCATGCAAGCAAAGAAGTAGAGAGAAGTGAGAAAGAAAAAACGTAAGAGAAAACAAGTATTCTTACGATTGTTTTGTTCTCAGCTCTACGAGAGGCTTGTACAGCCAGAAAAGGTTTCTATAACCATTTTCACATAGTAAAATTTGCATTGTTAATTTAGTATCCCGTGATTTTTTCTCTTTTATTTTAGAAGAGGATTTTCTACGTAAAACTTTTATATTCTTCCTCTTTCTCCCATATCTTATGTGTGTTTGTACGCACCATCTTTGTCCAACTGGCCATTATCCTCCCTTTTCCCCAACACTGCCTACCTCTAGAGTCAAAAAATAGAGTTTATTGGGCTATAAAGCACTTCAATTTCGACATGGCTGAAGCAAGGAAGTTTAGGAAATTCAAGATATCCAAATTGAAGAAGAGCCTATGAAAATTATGAAGTTTACAAGGCTAAGAGGAAGGCATTTCATGATAAGAACACCCTTAGAGAAATGTTTGAGCCTAATCTACGTGTATATTTGTACAATTTTAGGCTTCACCAGCACTTGAAAAATTGCATTTAATATGGACGGGCCTTTTTGTTGTACAGCATGGAGATGAGAATGAGACACATTTGAAATAGAGGACACTAGATGTAATTGAATGTTTAAAGTATATTGTAGAAGACTAAAATCAATCCTTGACAGGAAGGCACCCGTGGAGGATTATATTTACTTCAATGATTCCATCTCCTGAGAGTAACCCTAGATTCATCTGTTATTTTCTTTATCATTTTCGTTCTTTTTACTTCAATTTTATTTTTCCATCTATTTATTTATGTTTATTTTGTAATATCATGATGTTTCTTTTCTAAATTTTTTGCTTACTTTAATGCTTAATTAAATAGTCTTTTTTTTTTTATAAGTAAATTAAATTATCATATTTACTTGGGCCATTTGGATTGGATTATTTTTTGAATTTATAATTAGCATTGTGGATTAGATAGAATTCAGCCCATTGGATTAAATACTCATATGGATCTATCCGTTTATTGAGACCTTTCTTTTTTTTTTTCGTACATTTATAATTGTAGAAATCCAGTCTGGGTGGGCGGATGATTGATCAATTGGAGAAAGAATTCTGGTGTAATATTCATAAGAAATATTGAGAGAGAATATTCTAGTGAGAAATAACACATTTGAAAAACAATTAGGGCGCACATTTTACAATACTCTTGGAATATTATGTGCAGAAAGGCGGCTGTTAAATTGGACGCAGGATTAGATCGAAATATTGTATGAATATTTCAGGAGGAAAAATAGCGTATTTTGGTGGGCGGATAATCGAAAAATAGGTTTCTATGATTCAAGAGAAGCAAAGAAGAATTGGCCCGAAAACAGGGCGAGAAGAGAAGAAAAAGGTAAATAATTCATATACTGTTTCGCTACTAATTCAAGGTTCTTTTTGACATTACCTATTTTTTAAGTACCGCTTATTTTTAAAATAATCCAAATTTAATTTCTTCAATTTTCAAGTTAGCTTTTTCGCATTTGATATTACTTTTGTAGCTCTTAACATTGCTACCATCTTCTCGATGAGATGAAACGACAACCAGATTAATATTTTTTGGACAAACATAGTACTAATAATAACCAAGAGAACAAAAAACAGGGGCATCCGGCCTCCACCCACAAAAATATTATATCCATACGGTTTACTTGAACCAAGAAAGGCTTAAAAAAAAAAAAATAATACTTTTTCAAAGATAACAATATTTATTAATATAATCATATTTGATACAGAATTATTTTTTTTACTATTTATAATTTCCTTTGAACTATCCTATACCCAAACATAACTCTATTAATACAAATATAATTATGCGTATACAGTACTGATGGGCCAGGGTAGAGGTGATCACAAAAAAAAAGTTATTTTAAAATATTTAACGAAAAAGAAGCAAAGAATGCTAAAATTTTTATCTGACTTCTTAAAAAACCTACGGGCTAAATAAATAAAGCTTGCAATATAGCCTTTAGGGAGACAGCACCGAGAAACGGGGAAGTCCAATCACCCGGATATTAAGACGCAACGAGTAAGTCCAAGAACCTTGCCCAACTTACTTTGCTTTCACAAAAGCAAGGTGAGGCCAAACTAAGGATAAACGAACCATGAGTAGAAAAAGCAATCATGTAACTTACCTGTGTGATATGTCGCTATTTTTCGTTGGGCATTACTCTTTCCCTTCACCGTGCAGAACAATTAACAATGTTGGGACTTCGTAAGCATACAGATTCAATAGATTTATGACGTGCAAAAACTAAAGGCCGACCCAGTACGAACGACCATCACTGTTATGGATCGGTGATGAATAAGGAGATGTGACACACCATTCGTACCAAACCTGAAATAATAACAATGATGAACCAGAAAAAAAGTGGATGAATACAAATTAGTGCATTCACATGCACAAACAAACACACAAAAGGTGATGTTTTTCTTTTGGGTGAGGGAGGGGGGAGGAGACTAACTTTGGCAGAACCACAACATCGCCAAATGTGAACCTCCAATGGGCTTCCTGGCCGTACGCATACCGGTTCTTTTAGTGGAAAGAATATTGGAAACCTGAAATAAATGGGAAACATCTTATGTTAGCATTAGCAATCATGTTCAAACTTATCCAAATAGACCTTGGTGCTTCCTCGTTAACAATGCCAATGATTCCATATCAAGTCTCCACGCAATGAGATGCAACCCACTGTTTTCTATTGCAGGACAAAAAATTAGTATTTTCAACAACTGTAACACAAATACAAGCTAATGGGTGGCGCTATGAATAAAACTAAAGACAGATGTGCAATAAGACGGAAAGACATGTAAATGGAGAGCTGCAGAGCATAATGAAAAGATTAATATATACCAACTAAACATATTAGGTGTTGCCAGCGTGGGCTCTATACTGAGATGTACGTCTTTGTAAAGAGTTGCATCAAAGTACCCAGCAAATCCTGTCAAGTAGGAAATTGAGATAGATATCATTACAATATCTCTCATTAAAGTAAACTAGCAAAAGCCTGTCAAGCAGATTACATAAAACAATATATCTCCACAAGATATTATTATTCAATACTGATTAAAGCAGATGAACATGTACCAACTTGCAGTCTTCACTAGTACTACATATTTTCAAATCTAGAATGCCAGGGGGAACTAGGGGATCTGATTTTAAAGCTCCTTTAGAACCCCTCAATTTGAAGCTACACCTGTGTGAGTTGTTTCTCATTTGAATGTTGGATACCAAAAGCTATATCACAAATGCAGTACAAAGCAAACCAATGATCCAATTCACAATCCACAATGATTTTAGCAAATTATGGCCAGCCCCGACTTGGATCCTAATGCTTCTAAACCATGTTTCTATAACATAAGACTTTTGGTCTAACAAACACTCAAATTTCAAAGGGGTAAACTGATCGCAGGCAGAAAATGTCATCATTTATATGCTTTCTTGTATAGCATTACCTGTACCAGAACTTCGGGGGTAGGGGAAGTAGAGACTTAAAGAACAAGTACCATGCACAAGGGCTGATCCAGTGTCACTGGGTATGTCAAACTCCAGCTTAGAATAACGCTGTTTAGTTTTCTGAGCTGAGTAGTCCGGATGAGTAAAAGTGAAGACCTGCAATTGCAAACAGCTTACCCCAAAGTGAATGAATCTATCATAAGCAATTTCTGAAACAAGAAACAAAAAATGGAACTTGTAATTTAGGAATGAGAATCTGAATGTCACAAACAAAATGAATATAATAAGGTGACCGCAAAAGCAAGAGATACAAAGGATTTAGTAGGATGCGACAAAACAACAATTTAAACAAGGGAAACTTACTGGTTGACATGGAGCAAGCCTGGCAACATTGTGCAACTTCACAACATAAGCAGTTTCAAAGTGCAAAAGATCTTTATGCGACTTGACCTGGATTATAAAAGAAAGCTCTTTCAATGGCATGTTCGTTACACAGTTTATTGAACTAGAAATACAGACAAGGGTTTACATCATTATATAACTTTGACGCTGTAATTGGCTGCAGAAAACTTGTGTACCTAAAATTAACAAGTCAAAGTGGCAAATAAGAAGCAGCATTTGCGTCAATTGATACTTCAGATGCTGTAATTTAAAGATATGGACAGGTATCAAGAACTCTACAAACATAAGATTAGCACGGACGAGTCCATAAGCAACAGATAAAAAAAATATAGCAACTTCCGTAGAAGGCAGGATCAGTACTCTTGTTAGTTCATCTTCCATTCAGTTTCAAGCCAAGGTGTATCAGTTGTCTTTCTGTTTACAACATAGGAAACAACTTGCCTGCTTTAGTGTCACAGTCCGAAATTTATAGTCAAAACCATGAGGGACGAACATTTCCGTTGGGAGTCAGATGCCAGCCAAGTTGACCCCAAAATACTTAAGTGTCAGGGTCAATTTCTGCACGCAATCGCGAAAAAGAGACAAGTATCGAGTATGTCGAACACAAGTCGCTAATTAAAAGTGCGAAAATACAAGTAAATAACTAATAGCAATAGGCAACAATCAAATATAGAAGAAAATTACTAGAATTCATTCCCCTATACAGACAGTTTTGGGTTTTCCAGCCTTTGACAGTAATATATATTAAAAGTCTCTAATTTTCACAATAGAATATTTAATCTTTTTTACAATACCAAAATTCAGACAAAATTCATTTAAATTCCTAGAAAAACTCAACAATGAGAAAAAAATTATGTAAAAGATTTATATGGCTCAGTCTGGATTCTAACATTCTTCCCTTACTAATTGTTGACGTTCTCATTGACTTGATCTTCAAAATAGCTTCTGTCATGTTCCTAATCCTAAAATCAAATTTCATAATTCATTAATCCATATTGAACTTAAATCAAATTTTTATCCTTAAAACTCAAAATTCAATTATTTATTAAACCAACTTAAAAACTCAAAACGAATGCTGAGACACGAACTAACAAATCAAATACCGTTTAATTGTCCGAAATAATATAATAATTAAATCATAGGACCCAAAATCTACACTCGAAAGTGGTTCCAAATATCAACAATTAAACAATCTCAAATCATACATTAGGAAAAAGTATCTTGACAAATGTTAGAGCATTGAAACCAAAAACTATATTCAAAATTACTGTTTAACTATTACAATTCCATCCTCATCATTATCGGCACAATACAACATAAACTGAAATATTGAAAACTAAAGAAAATTAATATCTTGAAACATTAATTTACAATAAAATATTAAATCAAATCCAGTATCCTAAACTAATATCCAAACACCCTGCTCCTGATCCAATACCCTACAAACAAATCCGAACTCGCAAATTTGGATGGTTAGCAAAAATAAAGGTATGAATGAGACTAACACTCAGTAAAAAATATATATTTTCATATATGGATATATATCAACGAAATATGTTAGAATAATACCATGATTGAAAGTCTAAAACGCCAATAGTATTATTTTCTGATAAGTCATGCGAAAGCTAGATACTAATGATCAATTATGCCAAAATCTATACAACAACGAAAGTCATGCCAAAATTTGTATATTCATAGCCAAATAGACCAAACTGTGTGAATATATAAAATATGCTAAAATTATACTAAATACAAAAGGATTAAGGATCGAAAATTACCTCACCAACAAATGGCAAATATTAAAATTAGGGCTATTACTGTTTCTATATAGCCAAACACCATACACTATTATTCAAGACCCGTGGGTGGGCCGACTATATGTAATTCATATAGTCGAAGCTGAACGCTACTTTTTAGATGCACTGATGATAAGTTCGACTTTCGATTTACAAATAATATAATAGGGTATGTCCGAATATTTTTCGTCAATTCTTTATAATTATTTATACTTTGTCAAACTGAAAACTTTATTGAAATATGAACATTTCATAATTTTTCTCAAAACAGAAAAAATACTTTCTTCATCAAAATTTATGAAGAGTTTTCCATCATATCACTTACAAATATGTGACATGCAATAAATACTATTAACAAGAAGAAACGTTTGTGTTATTTAAAAATATGAAGAAATAAATTGCAAAAATTATAGGAAATTAAAATAGCTTATATAATTTTTCAACACTTTCTTACATAGGAAACATGGAAAATCATTTTAATTAAGATTTAAAAATTGAACATGATTTAAGTGATTTCTCACAATTATAAACATGCACAAATAATTATGTAGTAATTTAAGATATGTAAAAGTACATATATAAAAGTTGACAACATGTAGGAATATTAAACAGAATTTAAAAGCATGGAAGAGCATTATTGCAAAGATTCAATAAATAAAGATAATTTGTATGGATTTAATATACTTGTTTCTTTAAAGTTCATGAAATGGAAGAGAAATCATATGCATGTAAAGTATGATCACTTTAAGTATAAAAATAAAACATACATGAATATTTATGATAATAAATGCACAAAAAAATTAGAAAAGAACGGCAATAAAGGAAGGAAGAACTTAAATGCTGTAAAGTATGAATCCCAAAATATTCTTTTCATGATAATTAATTGAGTTGATAAGTTATTGAGGTCGATTGAGGTTTTAGGTTAAATTAAGTTTCAAACTGAAATAAGTTAGGGCAAGTGGTGTCTGACCAGTGCCTAACCCACACTCATGTATATTTTGGACAGTAAGGATATATGTGATGGACGCCTCTAGGGTGCGCATGCGCATATTAGGTAGATTGGTAGCATCTAATATGCATCTAATCGATATATGTGTGTGTTTGAGATAGAATGTTGGCACCGAATGACGCTCTAATGCTTAATCTATAATTGATTGGCACATATGTGCCAATTTTCTATAAATAGGTTATTTGTCAAATTTTAAGTAATTTTCAGCCGATTTCTTAGAGAAGAAAAAGAGAGAGAAGAAGAGAGAGAAAGTAAGAAAAGGGGAATCTAAGAAAAAATAAACGATATAATGTTAGAATTCAAGTAAAGGCAAGGAGATCGAAAGCCCTCTTTCCTTTATTACTGTTTATTTTTAATTTTATAGAGTATTTTTTATTCTAAATGCTCATGCATGTACTGTTTTCATAATTAAAATGTTATTACCTTTTATGCATGCGATTCCACTATCATTTCATGAAATTTTTATAAAATACATATCTTAAATCCATGCACATTATGTTTAAATGTTGAAATTCTACAACAATCTGACATATGTCTTAAAATTTATGTTAAATGCCATTATATGTCTTCTATTCTTAAATATATGCTTATGCATACCTTGAATTTTCACATAACTGTTCAAGCCTGTTTTATATTTAAAAGAAATTGATGAAAATATTACATGATTCAGGTTGATTTCTAGACAATTTCTATAATAATTATCCCAGCATGTTTATAAATTAAGCAATATAGTTCTTGCACATTTTTAAAATTCATACTAAAGTTCATGCATGATTCATGTTTTACTGCATATCCTATATTTGATAAAAGATAAATAAAAACTCTACAAAATATTTAATGATAAGAATATTTTTTCCGGTATGAGAAAATCTAAGAATATATCCGTATTTGAGAAAAGTTCTCAGTTTGACTAAATATGAAATATTATAGAAAATTGACGAAATATATTTAGGTATATTATATTATATCATTAGTTAATCGAAAGTTGAATCTATTATCCGTGGGTTACAAAAGCGGCGCATTCGGGCTTATCTATAGAACTACATATAGAAGGCCCACCTACAGGTCTTAAATAGTCGTATATAGTCTGTGGTTATATAAAAATAATTATAACCCGTGCTTTGATATTCACCATTTATTGAAGAGGTTATCATTGATCTTTGGTCATTTTTCAAATATTGGCATAATTTGAGTATGTTTTATATATTTTTACAATTTGGCATGTTTGACATTAAAAATACAAATTTAAGCATGATTATGTATTTGTAAAATTCGGCATAATTTTTCATTAGTTTTACATTATGCATAATATATTAGTGAAATAATGTTATGGACTTTTTGGATTTTAGATCGTGTCATTATCCACCATGTTTCGTCATATGTTCACATATGAAAATTAGATATGCCTTGCTGGCAATTGGCTCACTATTGCCTTTATTTTGCTAACTTTTCAATTAGAGGTCTCAAGCTAATTTGCAAGTGACTTGATTTAAAAGATGGCTGCTTGAGAATGAGATTTTTGGGGTGTTAGAGCATTTTGATGTATTAATTGAAAAGTAAACTATAGTTTAAATTGTTAATTTTAGTTCAATCGATTATGCTATAATTTTGGATGACATTGTTGATGGGATGGCATTACTTTAGTTTGATTTTCTAAATTTTAAGTCGCTTCGATACTTTGATTTTGGTTAAGATACTTTCTAATTACGCATGAATTTAAGGTCAAATAATCGTTGGTATTTGGTGCTGCGTTTTATGGTGACTTTTGGGTCCTATGATTTAAAGATTTCATAATGTCATTTTGGGACGTTTAATGGTGTTTCATTCGCAGATTCACATCCTGGTTTTAGTTTCAAGCTAAAAGTCGATAGAATAAACAATTGAAGTTTGAGTCTTAATGATTAAAAGTTGATTCAAGTTTAATTATAGATTAAGAAATTAATATTTTCGATTTTGGGTTCAGAGACGTACAATTACGATATCAAAGAACGTTGTAGGGAGAGTATCTTGTTCTATTTAAGGATCTATATTGTTTAATTGTTTCATGATATGTTTGAAAATGTTAGTTGGTCAAGGAAAATCGAGTTCATGCCTAGACCATGAGAAGTACCTCGCTATTATGGCAATAATGACGAACATGATGAAATTGATAGTCCAAAGGTAGCAAAATCCAGAGCTAGTGGTTGTGAATCCAGGGGTGGTCATGATAGCATACAATGGCTTCATCAATGAGTGGATGCCAAAATTTATGGAATGCCTAGATCCCACGAAGGTAGAGATTTAGATCCGACAGGTTAAGAAAGTTTGTAAGGTTATTTGCAGCCCGGAGGAAGAGAAGGTGGTGTTTGCCTCCTTTTTTTTGGTACGTAAAATGTATTAAAAAATAAATTAGAGTACAAAATCTATGTTATATTCCAAATGTTTTGCTACCTTGGAGTAAAAACATAGCAGCAAGGGAGTCCCCTGAGACTATAACAAAGTCATGAAAAAACGTAAAATCAGATTCAACAAGATCAATAACACCCTTGTCATCAAAACATCGAAACGGGAACAATGGCAACAGACACAACAATTAACAGCAAATCGACTAGTTAAAACCGGCCGCCCAGACCAGGAAAGAAAAAGTCCAAGAACTTCTACGTCAGCCTAACCGGGTAAGAGGCAACATGGAGGAGAAGCAAACTGGCAAACCGGCAATTTTAGCAAACAGGGCCACGTCAGAATGAGCCCAACCCAACCGCATCACCAAATCGGGCAAAGAAACGAACCATCACCGAATTGACCACGTCAGCGGTTGGAGCAGGTTGCCCAAACCGGGAGCGAGAGAGGGAAGTAACTGGAATGTTCGTATTCCAAGTCAGAAAATCGGACCCCATTCCAGCACACAAGCATGTGCAAACTGGAATAATCCACTGATCCGGACTTAATGCGCATTCCGGCAAAAAGCACGCACCGCACCTTGAGGAAAATCAGACGAGGAGAAAAACTTCAGTCCACGTCAACAAAACCAAACCGGTCTCAATTCCACACCGCCAAAAAACTGCAGCCTAGCAAGCGAATAAGCGACGACAAAAAAAACGGGCGATGTGCATACCGGCAATTTTACATTCCGGCATTTACATAAAAAGTCAAACGGTTACTTCAGCCTAACATCAAACCATTCTCAACACCAAACTGAGCGAAAAATCGAAATCCACGTCAGCGCAAGGAGCAGGTATCTGAAACTAGGAGCGAGAGAGAGAAAGAACTAGAATGCTCGCATGCCAGCACACCAAGTCCAATTCCATTCCGGCAATCTTCCTTGACAGCCATTACACAGGTCACGCTGGGCATCAGACAAGAACGGCTTA
>JAOVVI020004819.1:0-17197 GCA_028571085.2 Nepenthes alata
GGGAAGATGAACTGGGCTACCGGTTCTATGATCCAGCTACTAGAAAACTCGTCCGGTCTAGGGACGTAACTTTCGTTAAAAATGAGACGATTGAAGATATTGGCAGAGATGCCAAGTGTGATGATAAGCAAACGGACCAAGCAAGCGTTAAAACTGTCCGTCCGGCATCTTTGGAAGGAGAGGATCCTGGTCAAGAGACAGTTGAGGATAATGAAGAGGAGGTCATGGCTCCGAATGACACCACTGAGGGAGTCATTCCTCAACCGGCAGGGAATGTCTCTGTTTGACGGTCCTCATGCAACAGACGATCGTCCGTCCGTCTGTCGTAAAATGAATATGACATACTTACTAATGCCGAAGAGCCTGAGAACTATGAAGAGGCGATGAAAGATGACAGCAAAGAGGAATGGCTGGAAGCCATGAAAGAGGAAATGAGTTCTCTTCATGAGAATCACACCTTCGACTTAGTTAAACTTCCTAATGGGAAGAAGACTCTCAAGAACAGATGGTCTTTCGTTTGAAACCGGACGAAAATACCAAGAAACCAAAGTACAAGGCACAGTTGGTAATGAAGGGTTTCAGTCAACAAAAAGGGGTTAATTTTGATAAAATCTTTGCCCCTGTTGTGAAAATATCCTCTGTCCGGGTGGTACTGGGCCTGGCTGCTGCCCAGGACCTTGAGGTGGAACAGATAAATGTCCGGACTGCATTCATCCATGGAGAGCTTGAAGAGAAAATCTACATGGAACAACCGGAAGGGTTCAAAGTCAAAGGGAAGGAGAAACTTGTTTGTCGTCTAAGGAAGAGTCTGTACGGATTAAAGCAAGCTCCTAGGCAATGGTATAAGAAATTTGAGTCGGTCATGACCAGTCAGGGGTACCGGCGGACAACTCGTGAACATTGTGTATTTGTACAGAGGTTCTCGGATGATGACTTTATTGTCCTTCTCCTATATGTGGACGATATGCTGATCGTTGGACGCAACAGTGGCCGGATAAAGGAGCTGAAGGAGCAGCTTGGGCGGTCATTTGCCATGAAGGACCTTGGATCAGCTAAGCAGATTCTGGGAGTCAGAATCTTATGCAATCGAAAGGCAAGAAAATTGTGGATATCTCAAGAGAACTACATTGAGAAAGTGCTCTAGCGATTCAACATGGATAAATCAAAGCCCGTGAGCACACCGTTGGCGAACCACTACAGGCTAAGCACTCGGCAATGCCCGACTACGGATGACGAGAAGAAATACATAAAAGGCGTTCCCTACTCATCAACTGTGGGAAGCCTGATGTATGCTCTGGTTTGCACCAGACCGGACATAGCTCATGCCGTCGGGACAGTTAGCCATTTTCTGTCAAATCCGGGAAAGGAGCACTGGTCCGAGGTGAAATGAATCATGAGATATATTCGGAAAACTTCCAAGAGGTGCTTGTGTCTTGGAAGTGACAAACCGTAGTTAGTGGGATACTCAGACGCGGATATGGCCGAAGATGTTGATACACGCAAATCCACATCGGGTTACTTGGTAAAATTTACGGGCGGTGCAGTTTCTTGGCAGTCCAAGCTACAAAAGTGTGTAGTTCTATCCACAACTGAAGCCGAATACATCGCAGTAACAGAAGCCTGCAAGGAGATATTTTGGATGAAAGAGTTCATCCAAAAGTTAGGCATCAAACAGGAGAGATATGTGGTACTTTATGATAGCCAGAGTGCCATTGATCTATGTAAGAACTTTTCAGTCCATTCCAGATCAAAACACATTGATATTCGATATCATTGGGTGCGAGAGGTGTTGGAGGAAGGACTACTGTAACTGGACAATGTTAGCACGAAAAAGAACGGGGTAGACATGATGACGAAGATTCTACCGAAAGGAAAGAATGAGACATGCTGCAAGATGGCCGGGCTAACAGAGTTAACTTCTTCATGATCGAGAGGGAAAGTTTGTTGGAAATCTCTCCCGTAAAGAAGTTTCGGTCAACATCTTTGACCGGCTGGACGGTCAACAGACGGTCAACATAGTTAACCGATTGAAGAATCAAGTTGACCGATTTTGCTGAAGACTCTCAGGACAACGAAAATGATGATCAATGGGATGTTGGCCGGTCTGAATGAAAGGACGGTCAATAAGGGAGTAGGTTGGCCGTCTCATTAAGGCAACACAGAACACCTGCTGTGTCTGAAAGGAAGTAGGTTGACCGGCCTGTTTAGGTAACCTTGGAAACTCAAGACGACAGGTCTGTTTTCTGATGCTGCAGGCATGCGCCACCTGCTGCTGAGTTGAAGCATGCTTATTGGGAACCGTGCACCAACCATAAATGACGACGTGGTGGTCCAGCTGTTGCCAAGTCTTTTGTATATTCTTGTATACATATATGTGAAAGTAGGCTGGGGAGTAGGGTAGAGAAGTTGTTGTAAGCAGAAAGAGCTGAGTTGAGTGTGAGTGTTTGTGTGAGAGTAAGAAGAAAACAGAGGAGAGGAAGAAGGCCCAACTATGTGTGCATTTTTGCTTTTCTGTTTTATAATCTCAATCTCATATATAGTACAGTTTTTCGGACTTAACGTCTCGTGATTTTTTCCTTGATTGAGAAGAGTTTTCCACATAAATATCGGTTGTCAATATTCTTACTTTCATTCCTTCTTTTCGATTCCTTTGTGCCTGTGTTGGTAGGCCGCCCCATTTTCGGCCAACAAATTTTACAAAAAAGGCAAGGATATTTTGGCAAATCGTTCCATCCCATTCTTTAATCAAACTCGGGCCAATGATGACAGGTGAATCAATGTGCAGGCGACATGGTAAATACCTTAGACAGATTCGATCTCCGCCAGTACTACCGCGTGAATAAGCGACTGAGTTAGAGGATGATGGTGTTGCCCACCATTTTCCTCTCTAATCAAGAGTCCCTCAAGAGGCTTAGGCCGCCTCTATAAAACGGGATCTTTGGAGGAGAAAAATGGTGAAAAAGTCACTTATCGCTCATTAGGGTATGATACCATCACGTTTGTGTTGGCGCAAAACGGAAGGCACGGTGACCGAGCGGACAAAACACTCGGACAGCAACAGAGTAGAGTTCTCAGACAGACGGCCAAAAGTAGAGATAGAAAAACGAGATAAATACGCACGAGAGTTTTAACGTGGAAAGACCCTTCTTAACTAAGGAAAAAAACCACCAAAGAATACACTATAAAGTATAGATTGTTTACAAGAATGTTAGCTACACAAGCTCAAACAAAAAAAAAAATAATATCAAGTGTATATCTCATAATCTCTCTCTAAAAAGTGTTTCTCTCTTTATCTTTACAATAAGGCTTGCCAACAGTTCTCTCAAAGATCACTCCAAGATTGCTCTCCAAGACTTACGACACACTCACAGCACCTCACTAAGACAAGCAAGGGTACAAGCCTTTATATACACAAAGGGGCCTAGTGGCCGGCCAGCCACCCTATTGTCAGTAGGGTGGCAGGACCATACACCATAGGCCTGCCACGACAGGCGCACGCCCGGCGTGCCAGAGTAGCAGGCCTGACACCTAGAAAGTTATAGCCGCCTGATTCACCAATCAGAGTGGGTCAATTGCCCACCTGTAAAACGCAGCTACAGTAGGCCTACGAGAGAGAGTCAACGCCTAGGCTTCCAGCGTCCTCGTCCATGTCCTCAGTAACCTCTCGGACATGACGCCTCTGATGAGTCCTCACCCATTATGACAGGCTTCTCGGACAACTCCAAAAGTCCGCGTGCTTTTCTTCCTTTGAGTCCACGGACACAAATGCCACGAGGGAGTGACCCCAACAGTTTGGTGGCAGCTAAATCATTCATTTAATGTATGATTTTTTTTTATATAATTTTTGGATGATGCTTTAACGTAATATATATATATATATTTGACGCTTGTGTGCCATAATACTAGGCTAACTTTCTGCGCCAATGGCTTATGGAGACAAATTCTGACGTCTGGTGTGCATGTAGCTCATTGATGGTCGAGCACTATGACCCATTCTAACATCAACTGATAAGGTTCTATTCAACTTTTTAATCCATTGAGAATATATTTTTCAAAAGCTTCTCTACGGTCTATTCATACTATTAATGAGATCAGCTGAATAGAGATGATTATGAAAACTTGCAGTATCATAGCAACCAGCGTTCCGTGACTGCGTCCATTTTGAAGTGAAACCAATCTAAGACATTTTTTCAATCTAGAGATTTGCCAAGTGTAAATAAAAGCCAATCAGCTTATGCAAAAGGAACTCGAACAGTTTATGGTGCTGAAACATTAAACAATAACTATGAGAATAGTACAAATATAGGCTTACAGATTCTTCATCTAATATGACTTTTGGATGAATGTCCAACCATCAACGATAACATGATCAACGATAACATGATTCTTTGGTTAACTCCGTTACCATCATCCCGAGTTCATGAGAAAGCAGCTTCAGTTGCTGTTGAATAATTAAAAAAAATGGAAAATAGAGAGAAATTGTTAGAGATATTCAAGGCAAGAGGAGAGTAAACTAGAAAGATATGAAGATCAGAAAACGAGAAGAGAGAAACTTAGAGAAGCAAAAAGGAACCAGAAAGACAAATTGAGGCCACATAATACCGCTCGTTTAAATTAAGACATGCTTCCATTTATTTGTATTTCTTGCTTGATAAAACAACAATATTGTTCCAGATGTCCCTTGACTTCATCTCGCAACACCAATGAATTCCACCAAGCTTCACCGCAGCTAATCAAACGCAATTTCGTTGCATTGTTTGTTCTCAAAGAGAGATTGGCGAGCATGTCGCAGGCAACGATTTTGATTTTTTCTAAGGAGGGCCATTCAAATGTTTCATTCTGAAAAATGCTAACCAGGCCTTCTAGGGAGATAAGCTCCAGTATCTTCAGCCTTGGAAGATGGTCACCAGACTGAATACTAGCTTCAATTATCTCCGTAACCTTAGAACAGCGTTCTACTCTTAAATGTTGTAACTGAGCAATCTTGCAGGAAAGAACTTTCCTTATGTTTGGACAGTCACAAATTTTCAAAGTCGTCAAATGTTCAAAGCTTCCTGATGCCGGCAATCCTTCACAAAGCCCATTTAATTCGTGAAGTCTGATTAAATGCAGCTCCTTAAGCCATGGAAAAGCTTCAACTGCAGACGCACCACTGCCTATGATTTTTGTCATTTTGTTGCATTCTTGTACAACACAGACTTCTAAGCATTTCATCTCATCAATGCCAAAGTCTGACAAGCTCTTAATGTTGTGATGACCAATCAACTCAAAAGCACAAGCATGCCTAAGCACCTCCCTAATTGCTTCAGGGGGGTCTTCACCAGCACAATATCGGAGATGTCGTGAAGCTGATAGTGTGGAGGTGTCAATTTCACGCAAATAATTGGTATCGTAAGGCCCAATGAGGATTTCAAACGATCGGAAGTTGTGATTGGGCCTATTCTGAGAAAAGGCTTCGAGGCATTCCATGCTTGGAAAGTAGAAAGAAAGAGTTGATAACATCGTCAATTTCGCCACCTCCGCAGCAATTCCTGCTGCAATATGGCCCCACCATGTCTCCTTTGGACCCACACGAATAGTCAGCTCTTCCAGCAACAAAAGCCTCTTTATAGTACGGACTGAAATCACCTCTGAAGACAGGGCAGCTTCAGTATGATTTTCATTGCATACAGAAGGAGCTTCAGTATGATTCTCATTACCTACAGAAGGAGCTTCAATTTGATTCTCGTTGCCAACACCCTTTGTAAATTCTGCTCGCAAGCAACGCAGACAAGTTAATCGTCCAATCACTTCAGGTAAACCACTAATTCCTGTGCGGCATATATCAAGGACTTCAAGATTCTTGAGTTGAGCAATTTCTTCTGGTAACCTCATTAACTTGTGGCAGTCATTGAGATAAAGCCCTCTAAGGTTTGTCAATTTCGAAACAGATGGAGGTAGCAACCTGATTCCTGTGCCATACAAGTTGAGAATCTTAAGGCTGGACATACAGGCAAAAAATGATGTCGGTATTCTAGTCAATCTTTTATTCTTTTGGAGAAACAAAGTTGAAATCGAGGAGCAAGCAGGCCTCACAGGCAAGCTCTGCAGGTCCGCATGAATCAATGAAACCACTCTTGCATCTCTCCATTTCTCTTCTGGAGGAAAATCATCAAACTCCTCACCATCCCTCTCCAGTAACTTAAAACTATGTTGATAGGCAATTCTTAATGCTGTGTTTCTGAATATTATCGGCATCTTGACACATTTTGGGTTGCTGCACCGATCAAACAGGTACCTGGATGACAGATCTTCCAACAATCTTTGTCCAATGGCACGGGCACTCCCGAGTGCTTCATCATGGCAGATGAACCCCTCAGCCTTCCAACACTCGATCAAATAGTCTTGATAAATCTCATGGTCCTCAGGAAATGATGCACCATACAATAAACAACTCTTTAATTCACCAGCAAGCTCATCATAAACAAGTCTGAAGGCGTTAAATAACTCTTCCATATGCCTCAGCTGAGACATATTTGGTGAACGTAGTTTTGACAATGTTCCTGACCACGCATCTACTCTAAATGTATTTTTCAAATTAATCGCTACAGCTTTGATCACTTGTGGTAGCTCACCACACTGCCTGAGTATGAGCTCAGCTACTGGCTTGATTAGAGGATGATCAACTGCCTCACCTACAATATTATGGAACAGCTTCCATGCATCATCTCTTGACAGTTTCTCCACCTCGATCTCCTCATCCACCTCCATTGAATTGCAAATCAATCTGTCTCTAGTTGCCAGCACCACCTTTCCATAAGCATGGTTCGCTTTAATTCCCAACTCACCCAAATGGATCTCTGAAAAAACTTCATCCAAAAGCAATAAATACTTCTTCTCCTCCAGTGCTGTCGAGATTATATGTTCCCTCTGATCCTTAGAACTGTTTCCTTCTGCAGAAAGATTCAATCTTTCTAGAATTCTCTGCTGAATTTGGCCTCTATTTCCCTCTTTTGAAACTGTTACCCAAATGACAATATCAAAGATGTTATGCTTTTCAACTTCATCGTTCAAATGCTGCAAAATTGTTGTTTTTCCAACTCCAAACATTCCAGATATCCCAATTCTCTTTATGCTGTCATCTTTTAGATAATCCAGTATCTTTGTAACATGATCACAGACTGATGGCACGTCATTCATCCTCTTAGCAGACTTCTTTTGCACCTTATCCGGCTCTCTTTCAACCACCAAAATTTTTTTAGTATCCATTCTATTCGTCAGATCAACTATAGACTTAGTCATCCTTGCTATGTCCTTGCTGAGTTTGTAAAGAGTGGGAAAGCGACATAAACTACGAGAACCATTGGTAGCATTTTGGTACCTGATCCTCAGGCTTTGAACTTCTCCATTCACTGGTTCTACATGACTGAGCCAAGTATCACACTCATGTGTCATCTCCTCTCTGACTTGATTCCTATTAATCTGTCGTCGCACATCCCTCTCCCTGCCAAAAAGAAATCCAGCTTCCATCTCAAGCTGTTTATAATTACTATCCAAGTTTTTCACATAGTCATATTTCCGCTTTAGACAGCTAAAGATTCCTTTTCCTGCATCAGCTGCTGGCGCAACCAGAGATCCAGCAGCTTGCGCAGCTGCCGCTGACAACATTCTGCAGTGGGGTTATACATGAAGATAAACTACTTAACTGCATGTTATATCCAATAAACCTAACTGAATGTATGTCCTATATTATTATACATTTATCTGCAAGAAATAATTCTTATGCAATATAAAGCCTCGTGAAATAGAGCCTCTGTGATTAAACAGTAAAATAATCCCTATTCAATATAGTATCTGTCAGTCATAACATCATCTTCCTATCAGTTTAACATGGATTTGCACTTGAATAAGAAGTAGCAACACGAAAATTTTCAATGTATTCTCCTATTAAGTGATTGAAGGCTTCAGGAAAGTTACTTTCATTCAATCTTCCAGAAAATAGCAAAGCATGCTAAATCAATCCTCCATGATAGTCATAGTTGCGCCATTTGTGTATGCACATGAAAATGGTTTGTTGCACTAAACATGTGACCTCTACTTGATAATGTAACAACCTTAATGTTGTGCCAAGCTGCACCTTAGAATTTAGGGATTAACTCAGTGGCATTGGGTTGCCAGTTGCCAACTAGGTTATAGATCCATGGCTAACTAAATGGAGTTCAATGATGCTGGATTTAATGAAGTGGGTGAGTGCCTATGATGGGTCGATTCGACTCAGTGGTTATTAGTCAAAGGTGGTTATCTCCACCACTTGTGGGGTGAGAGGTTACCAACCATCCTCTTTTTCGTAGGTTTATTCTATTTATATGGATGACTTCCATCATTTTAGGAGGATAAGAAGATAAGAAAAATGAAAAAGGAGAAAGGAAGAAGATGTGAGAGAAAACCCCCAAAACTTCTTCTAAATCCTTGGTACTTAGATTGTGAATAGTGAGTATTTTTCATTTATGATTACACTCTGACTAAGAATTCATTTTTTTGAAAGAAAATCGGTGATCTAACCAAGATCTTGACTTTTTCCTCATATTTTGGAGTATATTTTTCTTTTACCGTATTTTTTAGTTTTAGCATGCTCCATGTTTTTAGACCTCAGATGAGATGTTTGATTTTCAACAATTCAAACTACTCATGTCAACATCCCCATGGTCCCAAAAAAATGGTTGAATTGATAATGTAACCGACCAAACAACAGTTTTAATTGTTGCTTCTATTGTGTAGAATTCTTTGTCGATTGCTAGAAATAACTCATAGTCATTTGGGTAAAGTTACTGGTAATAGGACACTGGTATTATCTAGACGACATATGATAGAGTAGCTCACTCAACGGTCTTAACACGCTAAAATGGCTCTAAAACCATCTATTTGCAAGCAACAAAGTAATATCAATTGAAATACTAATGCATTGTCTCTTTCTTTCAACTTACTACCCTTTTTCAAATTCCCCATCAGATTTTAAAACCTCTATGCCAGTACGTTATTTATGGGAGGAAATATATTTTTTTATTAACTTATTTTGTCACAATTTTATAATCAAGTTTTATTTTTTTCTGATTTTATTCTCAACTTTAACTTTATTACCGCTTTTATATCATTGAAAAAATTTGCCAATTCATCATTTTTCGATGCCAGATTCTGATTTTTTTCTATTATTTTTCAACTTTATTCTGAACTTTTATTTTTACTTTATTCTTAACTTTTTTAAAAAAAAAATTTAGTACCAATTTTGTACAATGCAAACAAAATTGGCAATGTTATCATACAGCTTTCTGTAAAAATGATTTGGCATATAATTTATCATGCTCCACTATATGTGATTTGTGCTTTATGTTGAAAAATTAAAAAAATTATATCTAACATAAATTTTACTTCTTTTTTTTTTTTCTTACACCTTGGAGTTTTTGGCTATCACCTGTGTATTGATTAATTTGGACTAAAAGGATATGTCCTATAAAAATGGTATTATAACGAAAGTTGAGGATAAAATTAGAAAACTAAAAGTTAAGAAAAACATTAGGAAAATTAGAGAATATTTTTGACTTTTTTTTTTCACTTTTAACTATTTTCGAGCTTTCATGTACTGCCACAAAGATTGAAATGGGGTCAATACATTAAATTTGATATGGGGTCAAATTTAACAATTTTCGAGCTTTCATGTACTGACACAAAGATTGAAATGCGTTCAATTTGTATGAATACATTAAGTTTGATATTGAAATAAAAATCTTGATTTAAAAAAAATATATAGGAATTATAGTAAAATAAAAGGAAAAAAATTCAATAGTTTTTGTTAAAGTTTTCATTATTTATGGGTAAATTTGATATTGAAATAAAAATCTCGATTTAAAAAAATATAGGAATTATAGTAAAATAAAAGAAAAAAATCAAATAGTTTTTTTAATGTTTACATTATTTATGTGTGAATTTGATTCTATAACAACTAAATTTTTTCTCCTAAAAAAGCGAAATTAGCATCGGTTAACGAACTTTTTTCCCGATTTGTTCTCATTTACACCTTAAACTTCCTTCAGAAACTAATTTCAGTTAGACGGTAATCTCAGGCACTTTGTAATTTGAGCTTTCATGGAATGAAACAAATATGAGTTCCAAGAGAAGATTGATATGGTCAAATCTACATAGATCCTGCTGAAACAGAAATAGCTAATTTTTATGCAACGCGGGAACAGTGTTCAAAGAATCGATTACCATGAAAAAGTTGAAAAAAGGTTTTTTTTGGGGAAAAAGCTCGTCCGTTGCGGAGATTATAAACTTGATTGACTTTCTGGATCAAAGGTCATCATAAACAGTTTATAATATGCAGCGACAGGCCGCGCCAAATTAAGCTGGATTTAAGTCCCCTCTATGTGAAGAGAGAAGAGCACAGACATGAAATTTCAGGATACATTGAATGAAATCCACTCAGAAATTGTATATATGACCAAGTAATTATTGGAGCAAATGGAGAGAGAGAGAGAGATGCAACCTGGCGATTTCAAGTGCCGAAACAATTAGGACAAAATTTGAAATGCTGAAAACTCATTTGCCAGCAGCGGAATGTGCTTGAGCTCTGCTCGAATGAGGACGATGCAGACGGACATGGCTGCGGACTGGACTTGATCCGTGGAGTTCATGGATATGGAGTCAACACGCTGATGGCCGGCCGACACGCTCGATTATTGTCTTCGCTCGTTTACGATTCACATGCATGGCGACCCCACGCCAATTAATCTTTTCACTTTTCTCCCTTTTTTCTTTATTATTATTTACAAAAACAAAAAAATTGTGATTTAAATTCATATCAAAGCAGGATCAGCTCTGAAAATTGACCCAGCCAATGATACACTAATCTACATTTGCTTCATCAAGATTTGAATCTTCATAACAAGAGAAAAGATTGTTAACAAATAAATATAATTTCCAAAACATGTGTGCTAACGTCTCTTTTGAATGATTATTTTAACTATTAGAATTCATATTCTAACTTTTCGATATTTTTACCCACTTATTAATACTTGATAATAAAAACAAATATGATATCAAATACTTTAATAATTTTCTTTTATCAATCAATCAAATTGATTAACAAAAAAACATAAATTAGAAAAAAAAACAAATGAAAAACAAGGAAAAGCATGTTGCCTTTTTTTTGTCCCTTTTTTTTTCTCTTCGTCTTCTTTATAAACCTGATCCCCACACCTCTTTTTGTTTCCCTTTTCTAACATTTTTGGCACCCGGGCAAGTAAATAAAGGAAGCCAAACGGCTCACTCCTTTTAATATTATTAACGGCAGGTTTGATAAGATAAAATAAAAATTTTATTCATATTCTATTAATAGTTGAATTATTGATGCATCCCTAGATTTGATTTACTGAACAAATCAGAGAGTAGCTTGGTCTTCTCGATAGGTTAAGGTGAAGTAAGTCCGGTCTTCATTATTCTTGTTGCGTATCTGGTTCGGAATTCAGGCAGAAATAGCGAAGCGGATCTGGTCCGGATTTTAGATAGAGATTGCGACGTTGACTCTGATCCGAAATTGAATGGCTATGATTTTTGTAGTTCTGTCTTTTCAACTCAAGACCTGCGCAACACAAAAGTAGACAAGATGGTCAGAAGGCCAATGGGGCTAAATTCCCAAAGGCACTCCGACGCTCAAGTCAGTCATGACCTTTTTGAGAGTAAAAAGGAAAAATGTCTTTTTGTTATAATTTTTTAGAGATAGCTAGGGTCTCTCTGCTTTCTTCTATCCTCCTCTTTATATAGGAAGCTCTATTTCTCTGGAGGTTTCTTGACCTCATCCTTCTGGATAAGGTAAAACTTCTCCAGTTGGTTATATAACTTCTTTAATTAGTTATGGTCTGTTTCTTTTGAACCGCAGAGATTATCATAGAAACTTATCCATAAGTAGTTATGGGTACTGATACCCATCATAAGCCCCCTATGCTAGAAATTTAAAATTTTAACTTCTAGCATGTTTTCTGATGGGATTGATTACTTACAGTTTCTCTAGACTTGTTTACTTCGAATTTGATGATTTCCGTACTTTTGATCATTCTGGATCAGTTTGTTCCGGAATTCAGTGACTCCCACTTTCTTTTTGGTCACTCCGGACTAGTTTGTTCCAGATTTAGTGACTCCAACTTTCTTTTTGGTCACTCCGGACTAGTTTGTTCCGGATTTAGTGACTTCCGTATTTCTTTTGGTCACTCCGGATTAGTTTGTTCCGGATTTAATGACTCCAACTTTCTTTTTGGTCACTCCGAACTAGTTTGTTCCGGATTTAGTGACTCCAGTATTTCTTTTGGTCACTCCGGATTAGTTTGTTCCGAATTTAATGACTCCAACTTTCTTTTTGGTCACTCCGGACTAGTTTGTTCCGGATTTAGTGACTCCAGTATTTCTTTTGGTCACTCCGGACTAGTTTGTTGAATCAGTGCTGACACAATCTCAGCTTATTTGCCGCGTGTCGATCATCGCATGGTATTCCCTGTAACCGCCGTTTAAGTAGCAAATACCTTTTTGACACGCGTTCATTACTTTTTGAATTTCAACGGATATGTCCCTTCATCTTCCATATCTAGGGTTTCTTTCTTCGTGCCTTTCATTTTTCTTCTCATTCTTGCTCCAATGGCGCCCAAAGTTGAATCAGTGAAGTCTGCACTTACTTCTGAAGAGATGGAAAGAATCATCTTTCAATATAGGATTCCGAATTCATATTTGCGATCAATACCGTCTGAAGTTGATAGAGCCAACTCTCCTCCAAATGGTTATATTACTGTATACGAGGCACATTTGAAGAGCGGTCTTCGTTTTCCTCTTGCACCAGAACTTCAGACAATTTTTGCTGACTTGGGTGTTGCTATTGCACGTTACCATGCAAATGCAGTGAGGTATTTCTGCAATCTTTGTATATTCTTCCGTCTTCGTGGCACAACTCTTAATTCTTCTACCGTGAAAGGATTGTTCAAGTTTCGTCAATTTGGGGACTGGATTTCTTTGTCGCCGCGGGAACTAAACATCAGTGGGGTTATTATGGACACAGTCAAGGACTGGAAAGACCGTTTTTTCTTTCTATCCGTTCCTCAATTAGTTATTCCCAATGTTTGGGGCAAAATTCCCGATTCATATTCTGGTAGACTTACTTTGAAAGAAAAGGAATCATCAAAATCTTTGATAGATATGGTAAGAGAAAATATGATTCCTTTTCTGATAAAGATCGCCTTCTTTCTCCCGAAATCTTTGTCGTAACTAAATGGGAGCCTTTAGTTGAGAGAACCGGAACATCTGACTCAACCCCTAAACGTCTTAAAGGCAAAGTGGAAAAGCCGATTTCAAAAAAACGTAGATGTAGAACTGTTTCGTCAAGCCCCTCTTCTTCTTCTATGAAAACTGGACTTTCCATGACTGATAGGCTAAAAGGAGTAGGAAGTTCGCTTCAACTTCCTTCTGATTTGTTTCAAGAAGAAACTCAGATCGTTGAAACTTTAGCAGTCACAGAGTTAATGGTGCCTCAAGCCAAAGTTACGTTAAGAACGGAGCTTCCCATCATTACAGGAAGTACTGGAGAGTTACCTTTAAATGAATCCGGTTCCGAAGTTGTGGAGAGGACTTTGATTGAAGAAGGATCAATTCCTCTGGCTCAGAAAGAATCTCATATAGATCCTAATGTTTCCGATGTTGGTCCTTCCGGAGTAGAAAATGCAGGTGTAGGGATTTCAGCTCCGACCGCAATCGTTTCCCATTGTGGTCAAGGTTTAGGCACTGGATTTAAAATTAGGGGATCTACTTCTTCTGGCTGGACAACTCCTTCTCATAGGAGTCCATCGGTACCTAGTCTGGAGCGTCCATCTATCCCTGCTCCTCCTTCTCGAATTCCTTTAAGGGTTGCTGCTCAGAAAGCTCGTTATATCACGGTATGGTATATACATATATATGAGTATATATACATTATACCGTATCTTAATGGACCTTTTTTTTACAGACAGATAAAATGGGTGAATTTTTAAACATCTGTCTTCTCCAACGAGATATGAAAATTGAACAGCTTGAAAGTAAGATTCAGGAGTTGAAGTGAACACATATTGATATTAACACTCTTGCAGAGGCGAGAAATCAGACTGCCAATGCTGTTGCACAAACCGAATCACTTTAAAGTCGGATTTCTAGCATGGAATCAGAGTTGCAGAAAGTTAAAGATGCTCTGAGGATGTCTGAAGTACATGCTTCTAATCTTATAAGTGACAATGCCAAGTTAGGAGCTGAGCTTATGGTCCGGCTGAAACCGGAGGAGGTTCGTCCGGCTTTGAATGCTAGGTTTTTGGAAGGAATCCTTTTATACCGGCTGATAGCCGTTAAGTTGGATCCAACTTTCCCAATCGGCTTTTTTGATCCAAGGAACTCAGGTGCTCGCTCCCGGTCAGATTTGAAAGAATTTTCTGAGGCTGGTGAATCTTCAATGCAGCCTCCGTCAAGTCCTCCGCATCAGCCTTGATTTTTATTAACGTTGTATTGATGACAAGGAGAAAAAATGTACTGAGTGCCCTTTTTGAATGGAATGAAACGTTTTAATTTTTATTGAAAGAATTTTTTCAAATGCATTACATTCCAAGTTCTTGGCACTAATTTTTCACTTGAGGTGCGTAATTTATAGGCACCATTTCTTAATCGACACGTAGCAAGCCAGCTAAGATTGTGTCAGCGCTAATTCAACAAATCCGGAGTGACCAAAAAGCGGGAGTCATCAAATCCGGAGTAAATCAAATCCGGAGTGACCAAAAAGCAGGAGTCACCAAATCCGGAGCAAACAAATACGGAGTGACCAAAAAGCGGGAGTCACCAAATCCGGAGTAAATCAAATCCGGAATGACCAAAAATATAGGAATCACAAAATCTGTGATAATGAAAATATGAAAAAATCCTAAGTAATAAGTCCCATCAGAAAACATGCTAGAAGTTAAAATTTTAATCTTCTAGCATGGGGGGCTAGTGATGATATTATTACCGAAATAACGGATAACCACCCATGAGATAAAATTTCTGATAACTTCTGTGGTTTGTTTTTAAAAGAAATGTGCCGTAACTAACCGGGGGTTATGAAACAAACAGGAGTTGAAAGGAACCAAACAAGCTTATCCGGAGAAGTTATGCTTTTTCGGAGAAGTTACAAAAAAAAGCCTTATATAAGAAGGTAATCCTTCCGAAAAGGGGGACGAAAAAAACTCTCTCTATATCTCTCTAAAAGTTACAATCTAAAGAAAAAATACACTTTCTCCTTTTTTACTCTCAAAAAAGGCCATGACTGACTTGAATGTCGGAGAGCCTTTGAGGATTTAGTCACATTGGCCTTCTGACCATCTTGTCTTATTTTGTGTTGTGCAGGTCTTGATTTAATGAAGACAGAACCACAAAAATTATCCCTATTCAATTCCGGACCAAATTCGCATCGTAATCTCTGTCTGAACTCCGGACCAGATCCGCAACAAAAATTGATATACAAAAGAGAATATTATAATAGATTAAATTTTCAAAGTTGAGTATTATAAAGAATGACAATAGTCGTCATGGTTTGAGCAATTTTTTATTTTAAAAAATTTTTAATTTGATAAAATAAATATTTTATTTTTAATATGAATAATAAATATTTCTATTTTAGGTAATTTTTAGATAAATGTTTGCTTGTAGACAAATTATTTATATAAATATTAGTTATTCTAATAAGGCATGAGAAAAAACAAATCAGACTTGTAATATTAAATGGGTCATATTGTTCGTAATACAGTATGGCCCAAGTCACCATACGTCGTGCCATTCACGACCCGTAGTGAACAGACATCACCATTGGGTGTGGGCTTGGGGGGGCCAAGTGGGACGGGAGGTTTCGACTGTTTACAAAAGTTTATATATACACTATTATTTTTCTGTCTTATAATATAAAATGATATTAGTATGATACTTATTTATATATCTATATTAATTTTGTTAATTTTATTTTTATATATTAATATTACTTTTTGTGAGTAATTATTAATTATGAAATATAATTTTTTTTAATTTTAATACTAAAAAAATATTAAAAAATTATATTAATATTTTAATATCGATTATATCACATATATACACTGATAGTTATTTTAAAATAATATAATCACGATATAATTTTGTGTCCCCTAAAAAATGATACAATAATAAATGATAATTTTGAATATTAAATTAATTAATAGCTAATAACGAATCATTTGTAAAAAAATATGAAAAAAAAAATCATGTGGAAAAATTCTAAGGGTACAACATATATGAATTGACACATAAAAAAAATATAAGATATTATAATTATCTTCAACTAAAATTAAATTAATATTTTTAAATAGTATAATATTAAATATTTTTCAGTATAATTTAATTATTATATAACTAAATTAATATTTTTATATTAATCTAGAATTTTTAAATTAAAAGTAATTTAAATACTTTTATATTGAATATTTAAATTAGTTACTTTTAAATTAGTATTTTCAGATGATATAATATTAAATTAATATGTTTTAGTAAATTTATTATATATTGTGATCCAATATAATATAATTTAATTTTATTAAAAAATTATTTCTTAATTAACTAAATTTATAATTAAAGGATTGACATTAATATAATTAAAAAATTAGTTATTTTTTTATCTTTAAATAATAAAATTACTTATTATATAATCATAGATAAAAATAATTTATTTGTTTGATAACTCCATGGATTTCTAATTTGACATATTCTCATCCAAAAAATCATGAGAAATTATGTTCTTTTTAACATAAATTCTATAATTCTTATGATATAGAATACTAATAATGATGAAAGAAAAAAAAAAACCAATTTTAAATTCTTCAAAAAAAAAACTTTAGATTAAAAATAAATTCTGATGAGTATATCAATAATGGGTTGGCCCAAAGAAAGGTCAACGGAAGCCCAAGAAAGCCAGTCAACATTTTTACGGCCCAGTGAGAAGACGGGACCAGGAACTGGAAAGCGTATTACGGTCAACGTTGGCGTTGACCGTTTTAGTGGCCAACTTGCTCACAGACGGTCAACTTAATGTTGACCGCCCGTGCGCAGCTCGATTGGGCATTGGAGGCTTTTCTACAGTGATGGGCCTATTCCATTCTGGACCACAGTC